>JAFBJR010000080.1:458855-479507 GCA_016785285.1 Brachirus orientalis | reverse complement strand
CCTGACCGTCATGAAATGAAGAGACAGACATCTACCCGTCTGTCTGTATGTCCTGACAGTCATGAAATGAAGAGACAGACATCTACCCGTCTGTCCTGACAGTCAAGAAATGAAGAGACAGACATCTACCTGTCTGTCCGTCTGTCCTGACCGTCATGAAATGAAGAGACAGACATCTACCCGTCTGTCCGTCTGTCCTGACCGTCATGAAATGAAGAGACAGACATCTGTCCGTCTGTCCGTCTGTCCTGACAGTCATGAAATGAAGAGACAGACATCTACCCGTCTGTCCTGACAGTCAAGAAATGAAGAGACAGACATCTACCCGTCTGTCTGTATGTCCTGACAGTCAAGAAATGAAGAGACAGACATCTACCCGTCTGTCTGTATGTCCCGACCGTCATGAAATGAAGAGACAGACATCTACCTGTCTGTCCTGACAGTCATGAAATGAAGAGACAGACATCTACCTGTCTGTCCTGACAGTCAAGAAATGAAGAGACAGACATCTACCCGTCTGTCCTGACAGTGATGAAATGAAGAGACAGACATCTACCCGTCTGTCCGTCTGTCCCGACCGTCATGAAATGAAGAGACGGACATCTACCCGTCTGTCTGTATGTCCTGACCGTCATGAAATGAAGAGACAGACATCTACCTGTCTGTCCTGACAGTCAAGAAATGAAGAGACAGACATCTACCCGTCTGTCCTGACAGTCATGAAATGAAGAGACAGACATCTACCCGTCTGTCCTGACAGTCATGAAATGAAGAGACGGACATCTACCTGTCTGTCCTGACAGTGATGAAATGAAGAGACAGACATCTACCCGTCTGTCTGTATGTCCTGACAGTCATGAAATGAAGAGACAGACATCTGTCCGTCTGTCTGTATGTCCTGACCGTCATGAAATGAAGAGACAGACATCTACCTGTCTGTCCTGACAGTCAAGAAATGAAGAGACAGACATCTACCCGTCTGTCTGTATGTCCTGACAGTCATGAAATGAAGAGACAGACATCTGTCCGTCTGTCCATCTGTCCTGACAGTCATGGAATGAAGAGACAGACATCTACCCATCTGTCTGTATGTCCTGACCGTCATGAAATGAAGAGACAGACATCTACCTGTCTGTCCTGACAGTCATGAAATGAAGAGACAGACATCTACCCGTCTGTCTGTATGTCCTGACCGTCATGAAATGAAGAGACAGACATCTACCCGTCTGTCTGTATGTCCTGACCGTCATGAAATGAAGAGACAGACATCTACCCGTCTGTCTGTATGTCCTGACCGTCATGAAATGAAGAGACAGACATCTACCCGTCTGTCTGTATGTCCTGACCGTCATGAAATGAAGAGACAGACATCTACCCGTCTGTCTGTATGTCCTGACAGTCATGAAATGAAGAGACAGACATCTGTCCGTCTGTCCGTCTGTCCTGACAGTCATGGAATGAAGAGACAGACATCTACCTGTCTGTCCTGACAGTCATGAAATGAAGAGACAGACATCTACCCGTCTGTCTGTATGTCCTGACCGTCATGAAATGAAGAGACAGACATCTACCCGTCTGTCTGTATGTCCTGACCGTCATGAAATGAAGAGATACCCGTCTGTCTGTATGTCCTGACCGTCATGGAATGAAGAGACAGACATCTACCCGTCTGTCTGTATGTCCTGACCGTCATGAAATGAAGAGACAGACATCTGTCCGTCTGTCCGTCTGTCCTGACAGTCATGAAATGAAGAGACAGACATCTATCCGTCTGTCCGTCTGTCAGGACAGTCATGAAATGAAGAGACGGACATCTACCCGTCTGTCCTGACAGTCATGAAATGAAGAGACAGACATCTACCCATCTGTCTGTATGTCCTGACCGTCATGAAATGAAGAGACAGACATCTACCTGTCTGTCCTGACAGTCATGAAATGAAGAGACAGACATCTACCCGTCTGTCTGTATGTCCTGACAGTCATGAAATGAAGAGACAGACATCTGTCCGTCTGTCCGTCTGTCCGTCTGTCCTGACAGTCATGGAATGAAGAGACAGACATCTACCCGTCTGTCTGTATGTCCTGACCGTCATGAAATGAAGAGACAGACATCTGTCCGTCTGTCTGTATGTCCTGACAGTCATGAAATGAAGAGACAGACATCTACCCGTCTGTCTGTATGTCCTGACAGTCATGAAATGAATCCGTCCGTCCTCTTCCAGGACTGACAGACGTGTGTGGCTCTTCTGAGGTTTTCCCCGACAAAGGGTTTTTGTGGAGTGTGAGGGTCAAAGGTCAGAGGGTGTCACTTGCTGTACAGACCGTAAAGCCCTTTGATGTTTGTGATGTTGGGCCATAATGATAACACTGACTTGTCTTGACTTGACAGACAGACAGACAGACAGACAGACAGACAAACGTACGACGGTTCTTGCAGTGATCGATGGCGAAGGAGTCGTCTCTGTCCGTGAGCCGCTTTCTTACAGGCCGTAATTAGACAAACTCTGTTTATATGAACGTCGCAGCCCGGACGAAGACGTCGGCGTCACAACGACAGAAGCTGCTGCGGAACCAACGGAAAAGCAGGAAAAGCAGGAAAAGCAGACACTTTAGCTTCACCTCCTGCAGATTTTCCCCCAAAGACACAAACGTCAGCGTCGTTTCAGTCACAGGAAGGAAGATCTGCTTCGACCAGAGACGGCGAGCGTTCACAAGACCCGCTTGTGTTTGTGTTATTGTGAACTTCATCACAGTCACGTGGGATTAAAGGAATGAAGGGGGCGGGGACAAAGGACGAGACACGAGCTGTGTCCCCTTTAAGAGGCTGGATCTTCAGGAGAGACATTCCAGGCAACAATTGTCCTTCATCTCCTTCTTTTATGCTGCTTAATCCAATAATTACTTAACTGTATATTATGAGTGCACAATCAACTGGAAGAAGAGGAAGGTGATGATGATGAAGACTCAGCCGTATAAATGTGATCTTTGTGTGTGTGTGTGTGTTTTTGTATTTGTTGCCGAGTGAGGACCGAAAATCATATAAACCATACAAAGAGGACATTTTGACAAAGTGAGGACATTTTAACAAAGTGAGGACATTTGGACAAGACATTTTGACAAAGTGAGGACATTTTGACAAAGTGAGGACATTTTGACAAAGTGAGGACATTTGGTCTGGTCCCCGCTTCTTTCAAGGGTTTAACCCTGAAAAAGCCCTTCACCTGTGATGGTTAAGGTTAGGGTAAGGGGCTAGAGAATGCATTGTGTCCATGAGGTGTCCACACAAAGATAGAAAGACAAAAGGTGGGTGTGTGTTTGCATGTCTTTCTATCATGGTGAGAACCAAAACACGTCCAAACCTGTCCTTGTGGGGACATTTTGCCTGGTCCCCTCAAGGTCAAAGGGCTTTTTCAGGGTTATAGGGTAAGGGGCTAGGAAATGTATTAGGTCGATGAGGTGTCCACATAAAGATAGAAAGACAAGCGTGTGTGTGTGTGTGTGTGTGTGTGTGTGCACCATCTGCTGGTGACATGAGGAACAGCAGCTCCAGCTCCGGATGCTCAGCAGCAGAAAACAAAGACTAAAGTGTCACATACGCGACCGGTTATGACATTTTTACACAGGAAACGGCTGCAGTAGATATTTATGACTGATTTGACTGCAACTATTACTTAATATAGTTATTTATATCAATGATAAAGTGACTAAAAAAAAAAAAAGGGAGGAGAAGCAGCAGAATGTCTGTTTTGTTAAAATCAAGTCCATGTGTTGATTCTACATAGATTCAGTCAATTTAAACATGTTTATATGGATATGGTGCATCAGGTTGTTATACAGCTGTACTGTACACATTTTTACTTTATTTCAGGGGTGTCAAACATGCGGCCCGCGGGCCGGTCCGATCCGGCCCACATAATGAATTTGTGAAAGTTTTACATAATGATGAGAATCTAATCAGTATGTGAACTGCTATATTTTTTCAATTCCAGATACATGTGACAAATTGTTTAGTGCCTTTGTCGATCCACATGTGTAAATAGTAAACTTAGGTACAATATTACATTTAAATTCCAGGTTGTTCATAATGTTTTATACAAAAAGGATAATGAATTAAATGCAAAACAAAGGGGAAACATTTGGATTTCTTGTTCTTCATAGGTTATTATGATGTTATTTTACTGGTCCGGCCCACTTGAGATCAAATGTGGCCCCTGAATTAAAAGAACCGAGAAGGTGAAAGAAGCAGGAAGTGAGAGAAAACCTCTTCTTTTGGTTCGACGTTTGTTTCATTTTAAATAACTATTTGTGACATGCTTGAGACGCTTAAAGTTGCACAAAAGCTCTTCCACGTTCTTTAAAAGTCCCGAAAACGAGGAAATGACGTTTCAAACTGCGTCTCTTCTTTAATTTGGGTGAAATGGACCTTTAAGAGGACTTTTACACTTGAACAAGAGAAGGAAAGAATAAAAAAAACAAAAAACAAAAGACGAGACAGTGGAACTTTACAATGTACAAGTTTATTTTTAATGAACTCTTCAGTGGTTGGTAGTCACAGCACAGCTTGCATGTTTTAAGCCACACACCTATTTTACAAGATGATGGGAAAAAAACACACCTATTTTACAAGATGATGGGAAAAAAAAAAAAAAAAAAAAAGATAATAAAGAAAACAAAACCAAACAAACAAAAAGAGAAGTCGATGGTCTTTAAATCCACCCGCAGTGACTTTTTCTTCTTCTCATGACTTCTTCTACTAAAATATCCTTAAAAAGGCCACTGAAATGCATAAAATGTTTTCAGATGCGCGGAATAAAGTGAAGATGACGGCGTTTTTCGCGTTAAACCTGACATCACGAGCCCTAACATGGCATTGACAGTGCATGTAGACATTATTTATATATATATATTTATACTGTGTGTGTATATATATATATATACATATATACATATATGTATATATATATATATATATATGTATATATATATATACACACACATAAAGGAAGTGGGGTTAGCACAATACCTAAGATATAGCTATTCTCTGTTTTTTTATTTTAGTGACAACACCTTGGCTATAATACTACAGCTTTAAAATAAAAGAAAGGAAAGAAAAATATTGGGAAAACTAAATTCAACAGCACTCTTCCAAGATACTGGATACAATAAAAGTGAAATGTAGTGAAGCAATTATTCTTTTCTTTCTCTCATAATGATGTGAACATGTGTATACACATATTAATGTATATATATATATATATATATATATATTTTTTTTTTTTTAAACCTGGAAAAAATTAAAGCACCAAACTCTATGGAATTGGATTTGTGTCAGTATTATCAGTTTTATTATACAATTTTTTTATACACAGTTTTATACACAAATTGCAAACAAATATCGAATTATTCATTCAAAAAATATTGTATTTTGTTTATTTGAAAATACACTTTTTTGTTGGCCATGATCAGAATTTTGCTCCAACTCTTGTGTTTACGCTCTCTGGCTATTTGTTTGTGATTGTGGGTGGGGCTTTGGAAGCTGTCTGCTGATTGGCTACTGAGTTTTGGAGCAACAGGAAGTAGAAACAGACTTGGGAGTCACTGTCGATATCCTACAAAGTACTTTGTAAAATAATTGTAAGTATATGACATTTGTCAGATTACCTTTGAGACAGATGTCCAGACGGACAGCATCTACTTCCTGTCACTCCAAAACGCAGCGGCCAATCAGCAGGCAGCTTCCTAAGCCCCGCCCATTGTCAGAATGAAAAAGTGAAACCCAGGGAGCAACAAAAAGTATTTTTCAAACAAATAAAATACAAAAATTTTGAATGAATAAGTTGATATTTTATTTGCAATTTGTGTATTTTGATTTTGTGGATCATTTTTGTTTGCGTTGTTTGATAATATTGACACAAACCTAATTCCGTAGAACTCCATCGTGTCCCAAAAATAAAAAAAAAGAAAAAAATAATAAAAGAATTAAAACACAATATTTTTTTTTGTTCTCTGGAATTCATATACGTTTTTAATAAGTAACAGACGGGAACCGTAAACGCATGCCGTGTGCTGCTCAAAAAACAAATACATACAGGTATATACAGCGTCACTCAGTACCTGCTAAAACACAAAAGTGAGAAAAATACAGAGTATAAACTGGCTACACTACAAACGAAAACAAAAAAAACCAAAAAAAAAGTAGGAGGAGGAAGAGGAGGAGGAGGAAGAGGAGCGACTGAAGCGGTGGAAGAGTGAAAAAACCCTACGTGTGATGGACTCGTCATTAAAGCATCAAAAATAAAAAAATAATAATAATAAATGCATATTGCACATACAGTGAAAGCTTCCATTCCACCAGGTCCGACTCGTCAAAATGTTCTTCCCTCTTGGAGGAAGACGAACACAGAGGGACAAGAAGGGAAAAGAAAGGAGGAGGAGGAAGAGGAGGAGGAGTGTGTGTGTGTGTGGGGGGGGGGGGGGGCGGGGGCAAAAAGGGGCGGGGCAAAAGTGGCACTTTAAACTGCACAGCACACAACACGTACACAGGAAGAGGAAACAGAAAGAAAGAAAAAACGAGGGGGGGGGGGATTGTGGCACAAATTAAAAAAAAAAAAAAAATCAGGTGTTGGATTATAATCTGTTCTTCAAAGACAGAGAGGAAGGAGGAGGAGGAGGAGGAAGAGGAGGAGGATGTGAGTGTTGTTTTTCTTCTTTTTTTTTTTTCCTTATTCCTCGTTATGTACAACTAAGGCTTTATTGGTCAAATAGTTTCCAGGCGTTTTCCCCGCCCACAACGCTGTCACATGGTGCGCACGCGCACGCACACGCACACACACCTTTTCTTTTTTTTCTTCTTCCTCTCGCTCTGTAAACTCAAGTGGTTCTTTCAGGAAACGATGGATGGACGAAGAAGACAGAGGGGCGTTTTTGTCTCTGATGTCTGTTGCAATTAATATCTAAATGTGCAATTTTATTTGTCACTGCCATGAGGGAGGGAGGGAGGATGAGGAGGAGGAGGAGGAAGAGTGAGGGTGGGCGGGGCTTCTCTACTTGGAAAGCTTGCTAATGACTCGAATGAGCGCTCCGTTCTCGTCCTTTAGTCTCTGGTTGTCTGCTTTCAAGTCCGGCAGCATCTGAGAGGGAGGCGAGAGACGAGAGACAAGAGAAATGAAGGTTAGATGAGTCTCGGCACACGCACACGTGTCGTCACGCCGCTTTGGTTTTTTAAAAAAAATAAAATAAAAATCAAACTGTTAATCGCAGCCTGTGTAAGTGCTAAAGCCTCGTTCACACCGGACGCGTCGCTGCCGCCGCTGTTCTGTCATGGTTTTTAATTTCGTGTCCCCTTTTATTTTTATTTACACGTGTGACATGCGAGTCTCCCTGCAAAATACGGACCAGAGAAAAACATCTGCTGATAATGATTTTGACAGCAAACATGACGTAAAACTGACACCTATCACTGTAGATTTACGGCACTTTTCCACTACACAGTTGCAGCACGGCACGGCTCGGCTCGACTCACCGCGTCGTCACCGGAAGAATCAAACCGAATGATGCCAAACCGTAGATCAGTTAAAAAGACTTAAAAAATCCTGAAAACATGCGTTAATCTCCAACATTTAACAATGAGTGTCAGTTTTATGTCATGGCCGCTGGTGAAATGTCGCCGTCGTGACCGGCAGATGATGTTTTCTGACCATCCTTACGGGGAATTGTGCGCGTCACACGTGAACCAGCAGGCAGGACGGTGAAAGTCAAACTTTGACACGCCAGACAGACGGAGAGAAAACAAAATGGACGTCCCAAAATTAAAGTGACAGGACAGAACGCGGCGTAATCCAGTGTGAAGCAGTGCGGGTCACGCTGGAGTCACACGGCATCTCTCATGTTTTCTTTTATCCCTCTTTTCTTTCTTAATCCTCTCTCTTTTAACTAAATAATTGAAAACAACTGGCGTGTTCCAGGTGATAACAGTGAGAAAGTAGAAGCGCTCACAAAAATAAAGCCATGCAGCGTCTGAGCAGCTGCTCAACAGCAGCCATGTAGATTCACAGCAGCGACAACAACAGGAATAAAAGGCTCGGATTTCGCCTGAAGGCCCGAGTATTGATCAACCTTCTCACATGCAATACAGTATCAATATCTGGACTTCAACACTGATTCCTGAACAAAAAACGTATTCAAATAAACCTGTTAAAAAAAGAAGCTATATGGGAGAAATGTATTATAATCAGCCATAAACTGGCTGATGTGTGGTGTCACCACAGATTAAGGAAATGTATTTTATTATATTTATTATTATTATTATTATTTAATATTTTTTTTTAGGGATGTCATGGGTTTGAGCGTCAGTGACAGGTAGACAACGACAAATGAAGACAGATTATAACCATTAAAGTAAAATAAACTAAACTTCAGATTAAGGAGGCGGGATAATATTCTCACAGAATTTCAAAATAAAAGTGTCTGTGTTGATATGGAGTAGAATGGCATACAGTTGACAATGAAAATGTATTCATGACGCAAAATTAAAAAACCGATGTGTGGTTTCTGATGACAGAACGTCGGAACAGGAACACCGACCTTTTTTTTTTTCCGCCCTTTAACATAAAAGTTGATCAGTGTATGGTTTTCCACTGCGAGTGTGGCAGGTGTCAAGGGGAGACTCTTAAATTATATAATCATAATAACCATAAATGATGTGCGTGGATGTGTAATTAAAGCTCGTCAGCCGGTTCCTAATCTGGGCTCTCGCTGTGAAATCACAGCAGCAGGTGCTCGAGCTACAGCACGTGTTCAATCCAATCAGGACATTTTAAAGTAATAAAACCTGTTTATTCCTACAGACCTTTGACAAACATTTCTGAATTTAAGGTTTACCCTTTATCTTATGTGTTACTTTCTGTTTTTTACTACTTTAGTGTAATATTTTTTTTTTTACTTATTTTCCACTGATAGTTGCTTTTAATCTATAAAATTGGTTCCATTTAATTTCTTTGCATCCATTTTAATGCAGCACTTTGTGATTTTCTATGTATTAAAAGCAATAACAGCAGCATTATAGAAATACACCCTATAAGAACACAATATAATTTTTCTTTTTAACGTTGCCTGGTAAAAATCTGTAAAACGTGACATTTGACCAGGCTTAAACACTGCGCTGAACATTTGTTGATTTAATAAATAATAATAAAAAAAATAAAATAATTTTGTTGAATAAATAATAAATATCTCTTAGTAACATAATACAGAAGAAAATATCTGTTAATATCTGTAATTTATGTTGGGATTTGTTGCCGTTTTTTCAACTTAAATATACATTTCTGTTTATCGGACAGGGTAAAGTGGGAATTTGTTGGAGGAATTCATGCTGTGAGTGAAGCAAGACATTTCAAATCAACTTAAAATCCAACTTTCATTTCATTTTCATGGCTTCAATATTTGTTAAATCATGATTTTGAGGTACAAACTGTTATTTTGTGTGACTAAACCTGTGGGTGCACGCAGCTGCCTGATATCCATTTCATAAAAAAGTTCACATTTGTGGATCTACAAAAGAATTAAAAACCAAAAAAACAATAAGGGATTTGGTCTCAGAGTATTTGATAATAAAAATAAATAAAACTAAATGCAACTTCATGCAAAGAAGCCAGAACAAGCTAAACAGAAGAACTCGGCTCCTTCTGAAGGAAACATCACAACTAGAAACTGCAAAAAGGACACTTTCCTTTACTGTACCTGAAGTTTGTGTGTGAATTATTCACATTTGGAGCCAATTTAAGACATAATCACACTCACCTCAGCTACTTCAGGCTACATGCACACTATTAGAAAATCTGTGCGTTTAGAGGTGAACTGTGTTAACGCGCTTAAAAACCATTCCGATTCTCTGCTCTGCAATTATTTTTATTAGCTTCAAAAAATACAGACGAGAAGGAACAACCAACGATGACTAATAAGATGACGAAAGTCAAGTGAAAGTACGTTTTATCGGAGCTTTTCATTCACAGCAGAGAGTCGAGTCATGGCGGACGGTAAACGCTCAGGAGGTGGACGCAGGAAACTGTGTTTTATCACAATGGAGATTAATACACGGAAAGAAGCCAGTAGTGTTTAGAAACGAATCCATTATTTTATGACTTTTACTGTGTGTTCATAGCAAACGCAGAGCAAACTTTAATTCTTTGCGACGTGTGTCTGCAACATAAGTGACAGTATGGCGCCAATTTCTGCTGGAAGTGAAGATGAGGAGCAGCAGCTATTTTGTTTTCTTTTCACCATCAACCATGTCTAAAGTTAAAAGTGATTGCTGCCTCACATGAAAGGTAGACATGTATAGATATACAAACTTATTTTTACAAATCCGGGCAGCCGATGGCCAATAATTCAAGACGATTTTTACAGCCCATATATTTTCTTTTAAATCTTCATCTAATAAAATATACAGTCATTTTTCAATAAATAATTTGCTAATGCCATTATTTAAAAATGACAAATATCGGCCCGATTAATCAGCTAGTATCTCAACTATAACTTTGTCCTCCATTTCTGAAGTAACGTCATGGCGTTGGTAAAATCTCAAAGCCAACTGGTTGTTAGGACAGCGTCCACGTCCCAACATTTCATGTCTGTGCGGATCCACGTTACATTTTTGCATGTGTGCACACACAATCAATCTCATATTCTACTCCAGTAAGCAGCAATTTCTCGCCAGGAGTTCGCAATTCCTCATTTTTGTCCTTGTTTTCTGAGAGTTTTTCCTGTGTCGGGTAACAGCGAACGACCACACGTAACCTCAAGCAAGTTTCCACGGTTACAATCTTTGTTGTCGCCATGTCGTCGCACATGGTTCGTGTGGACTCAAACTGCTGATGTACTTCTGCGAAGGGAATGTCGCACGTGACGCGCCTTTGTACAGCACTGTGCATAAGTCTTAGGCCACCATCAGATTTGTTGTTTTAGCAATGCTATAATGACCATACTGTACAATTATTTCTCCATCACTTTATTGGAACACATCCTGAAAATATGGAGAAACACATATGCAGTTTGAAAAACAACAAAAATGCTTGTATAATATCAAATATTTAGTGTGAGCTACATTTCCACTTGAACAATAACACAACCATGGCTCTTTAAAACCTGGAATGGAACCCTAATGTTATTGGTCAAACCTGTGTTTCTCCTACTATTTCATGGCAACAAATAGCTGCTGTGAAAAAGGTCTATTATACCTGGTTTACTCCAGACATGTTGGAGCATTACATACACATGTTGCACAAGTTCAACTCACTGACAGGTTGATCATATAGTAGAAGACTGACTTTTAGTCACATCTTTTCAATCTGAACGCCAACGATCACAAAAGTGACATCAAAACAACAAAGCTGCTGGTGGCCTAAGACTTATGCACAGTACTGTATATAATTTGGTAATACGACAGATTTTAAATGACATTTAATCAGGTTATGAGGAGGGCAGAGCAAAAACATAGTAGTATGGATGCAGCTTGAGTTTGTAACTCACACCTGTCAGTCATGTACTTGTAAAAGGAGAGTGTCCTGCTGTAGAAAAACCAAAAGAAAACACACTCCCCATTCTGAAAACCAAAAGCTCTGGGGAGGCAGAGGGAGTGGAAAAGTGGCGTTTGGACGGCTGGACACCTGCCTGTCTATGGGTGCGGGGCAGAGCGCTAATGGAGCATGGGAAGAATGTGGATGGGAAGGAAAAAGGTGAGGAGGAGGAAGGAGAAGAGGAAGCAGCGGGAGTAGGAGGAGGAGGAGTAGATGATGGTGGAGAGACGGACTTGGCTTAGAGGTCGACGCCGGGCAGCTGGCTGCAGGCGGACTGCGAGAGCTTTGCCACCACGCGGGCCAGAGCCCGGTTCTCAGCCTGCAGCCGCTCCTTAACCTGCCGCAGGGCCTGAACCTGCTTTACCTGGGGGAGGTTCTGCAGGGAGGGGTGAGGGCGAGGGCGAGGGCGAGGGTGACAACCACAACACAGGAGAACAAAGAGAGCACAAAAAGACGACAGGAACAGAGGAGAGTGCGAGAATGGCAGACAAAGAGGGGTAAAAATTAAAGAGGATTAATGGAGGACGGGACAATTTAAATTGATAAGAGAAGAGGGGCCGAGAGGAGGAACAAAAGGGAGAACAGAAGAGGAAAGCTGTTAGAAAAAATGGGTTTCTGTTTCACTCAGTGGGAAAAGTGGCATTGATGAGGTCAGCCCTAAAAACAAACACACTTTGTTATCACAGCGATGGAGGAACATGTTTTTTTCGCTCTTTAAACCAGTTCTTCTCCAGAAAAGGAATATTTAATTGGCCGTCACAGTCCAAGGGCTTAAAATACTGTGTCAACACATATTACAACATCTGACCTCAGCTGGGGCCTGAGTGGATTAAGAGACGCACGAGAAAACAAGGAGCACGTTCTTTCTCTGTTCTTTCTGAAAATTAAACTTGTGGGGTCAGTCTCGTTTAATTTAGCTGTTTTTTCTGTTGTTTTGCTGCCAAGGATTTGAATTTTCAATACGTGAAAACAAGTCTCTTTTCACTAGAGAAACCAACGAAAGCATCTTTCAGTCAGCAAAGAATCTAATGTTTCAATCATCAAAAGTCACAGAAAAACACTACATGACCATATTTTTACCAGAGAAAAGACAGATTATGATGTTAATTGCTTGTTTTGGTGCCGTGATTGCCGTAAAATATAACCAATTAAGAGCTACTGCTAGATTCTGCCAATTTGCAGCCATTCTGCGTACTGATGTTGACTAATATGCTGTGCCCATTTTAATAAGAATTTAATAACTCAATCATTAAAATAAATAGATGAGGAGTGCTGGAGGTCTTCTAACATGTCAGTGGACTCAGTTGTCTTTTCCAACTGATGTCGTTCCATACCATAATCCTGTACATTTTTTAATCAGAAACTCATAATTTAATGTCTTTGTGTGCCATCTTTACATCTGCTCACAGGTAAGGTTAAATATAGTCTATTCAGTTTTTGGTTCAGTCATTTTGAGACAACATGAAGTTTTAGTTGTGTAATATGAGGTAAGTAACAAAATTAAATAAAATACAGCGAGCAGATTCAGGGTCTTAACTCGTATACTTTTGGAAAGATTCTGGTCGTGTTGTAACAATAACATTATGTTTATTTAAGGAGTAAATCTGTGGGACCAACAAAAGGAGTTTGATGTTGCCTTGTTTACCACCTAACTGACTAACCGCTCTTTAATGGAGTGGTTCAATAAAGTAATGTGATGACTGCAAAACTATGTCAAAAAGGTTGTAAAAAAAAAAATTTGAAATTACTCAACTCTCTAAAAAAAGAAAATAATTTTATATACAAAGGAGACACTTGTAGGTTTAAATTGAGATTACATACAAGGTCTGGCAGAGATGTCTTTGAGAGCCTACTATAGATGAAAATAAACTAAAATGCTTTGTGGGTCGGTACCTTAAGTTCCTCCTCCATCTCAGAAATCTTCCTTTCTAGAGCTCTTCTTTCCTGCAGAGTGAAGGAAAGAGGGTCAGACTCTCACAGCAAAAGAACACACTTAAAGTGCAGACTCTATGTTCACACTGCAGTACATGAAGAGGTGTGTGCGAGGTGGTGAGGGTGCAGCGATAGCTCACACTTGCACATGTTGTGAGGCGTCTGCAAGCAACAGCCAGTTGAGACATAAAAATCAGTGATGGGGACAACGATTTGCTGGTTTTAAGGACGTATAAAAAGGCACAAATTAGTCACAAAAATCGGAACAGTTGAGGACGAAATCATCATTTTAAAAAAAAGGCATTACGTATGTGCTGTTAAACGGAGCAACATTTTTTAACCCAGATTATTCATACTGGAAACATGTCCTTTGGGACCAAACTAGAAGTGATGGGGACAACGATTTGCTGGTTTTAAGGACGTATAAAAAGGCACAAATTAGTCACAAAAATCGGAACAGTTGAGGACGAAATCATCATTTTAAAAAAAAGGCATTACGTATGTGCTGTTAAACGGAGCAACATTTTTTAACCCAGATTATTCATACTGGAAACATGTCCTTTGGTCAGATGGGACCAAACTAGAACTCTTTATGTTTGGAGACAGAAGACAGAGGCATATAACCCAAAGAACAGCGTCCCCACAGTGAAACACGGTGGTGTGAGTATTATGCTGTGGGGATGCTTCAGTGAGTCTGGAACTGGGAATCTCATCAAGGTGGAAGGAATCGTGAAGAAAGAAGGAGATGTGAAGATTCTGAAAGAAAACCTGAAGCAGTCAGCAGCAAAACTGGGTCTGGGTCGTCGCTTTGTCTTCCAACACGACGACGACGACCCAAAACATACGTGGCTCCTGGTGAAGAACGACCTCCAGAACACCAGAGTGAACGTTAGTGACTGGCCTGCACAAAGTCCTGACTTAAATCCCATTGAAGTGAAGACCAAGGTCCATGCCAGAAGGCCATCAAATCTGGAGGAGCTGGAGAAATTTGCCAAAGAAGAATGGGCTGGGATTCCTCAGGAGACGAGTCAGAGACTTGTTGAAAACTACAACAAACCACTGCAGGCTGTTATCCAGCAACAAGGAGACACAAGTGACTGTTAGCATCAGGGGGACAATCATGTTGACCCTGGTAGTTTTTGGTTTTTGTGGAATAATTTCATTTCTGTGTGCAAAGTCAAAAAGGGGAAGCATCCAAAATAAAACGAGGATGTTTGAAAAAGCTGTTAAAAATTCTTTGCTCTGTTTAACAGCACCTAAAATACTTTTAAAACAATGACATTTTTATAGAGGGGCTAATAATTTCGTCCTTAACTGTATGTAATTTGTTTAAAAGTTTGATGGATGATGAGTTAATGAAAGTTAATGAAATGATTCATCAGAATGTCTTTTTTATTTTAAAAAATAACATTTTCATATGAAAAAAAAAAAAAAAAAAAAAAACAACCGAGGAGAAAAACATAAAGGTGATTGTGTCAAATGTGGATCGTGGTAAAGTATGGATTTAAAGATGATGATGTCGTGACTGAAGACGCCAGCATGATTTTAAAATGAGTGACTTTAAAAATAACTGAAAGCATGAAAACACACGTGCACGTGTCTTTAAAAAGGACAATTTACCAAACATTTCATACACAAATAAAAGGTCCAGTGTGTAACATGTATGAGGGTTTATGGGAAACTGAATAGAACACCCATCAATGTTTGTATGAGTGAATAATCACTTTAAAATTTTAATAGGTTTGGTTTTTGTAGCCTTTAACAGGCTGTTAATATGTACTGTAAGAAAGGGCCTTGCTTTATGGAGGCAGCCATCTTGGGATGCCATTTTTAGAGCACAGTCAGAAAGGTAGAGCTAAAAGAATTGAGGTTATTCTGACTGATATTGTGATTTTGATTAAATTTAGGATACAGTTTTCACCATGTGAATAAACTGTAATTAAAATACAATTAAAAAAACAAAATAAGGGTGAAAAATTGAGAATTTAAACACAGAAATTGCTTCTCACGTTTGAGATAGAGGTCACTCTGAGTTTTTCTATGGCCGATACCAATTTTGAGAAATCAGGGCAGCCAATGGCCGATAATTGTTGCCAATTATTTTGGATTAAAAAAAAACAGGACAATCTAAAAAGTGTGTGAAATAAATATTTTTAAAAAATCCAAATCATAAAATAATGCTTAAACAATATCTCAAACTGAAATACTAATGTTATTTAATTGCAGTGTAACTTGGAATAAATCTCTGCGATTAACTAATTTTGCCGTTTCAAATTACGATTTCGCACTGAAAACACGATTTGTTGAAGTGGAGGATTGATATGAAAACAAGGAAGAAAGTAGAAAACTAGGAACATAAAACAAAAAGGAGGAAGGAAGATAGGATATTTATGAGGCAGCAGTTGTAGTTTCCGTAGTTTCAACATTAGATGTCACCAATTCTTACACACTGGACCTTTAAGATTGACCTATACATTCACACGCGAGCACACAGGAAAACAACAAACTAAGCAATCTTGAAAAGTGGTGACCACACGCTGCCTCTGAGGTTCAAATAAAACAAAACAGGAAACAGGCGAGAGAGAAGGTGGCGGTGTTCTGGGTGGCGAGGAGGGAGGACGTCTCTGCCCTCTGACCCCTGACCCTCGCGGCTACAGGGGCACGTGTGAGACGACAGCCAGCAGCAGAGAGAAGGCCGATACAAAAACTCAGGGGAAATTCATACCACCACCCAGATGATAATGGGGCCTGCTTGTCACCTTCAGACATAAACCCATCGGCAGTGTTACCGTGACGTTTAAAAGCTTGTTTTTATTTATTTATTTGTTTTTTTAATTTATTTTCTTAAGCTTGAAAAAACACAGAAGTTTAGTTTATTTCTCAGTAAAGTTTATGGCGTTAATAAACACAAAATAAAACTGGTTCTGTTGGTGTCGTTACCCTTTTCTCCATCTCGAGCTGTGATCGGTCAGCGTAGCGTTCCTGCCTCTGCAATGACAAAACAACAAAGACACACATAATTTAAAAAAATCGGGATTATGTTAATACGATTGATTAATAATATAATAAGAAAATATGCCCACCCCAAACGTAGTTACAAAACGACATTATTTAGCGACAACATGAAATACACATACAGTAAATTAAACAAATAAACTTTCGTAATGTTACTTTTCCATGCTTTAGACATATATAAAGCAAATGTATCTATTTTAAATGTCAAACAGTGCCATTCTGTTATCATCAGTGCACCACAGGAATTCCAGATTTTCAAATAATTAAAACAATAATGGAGGAAAATTCAGAGTAAAGTCCAATTCACTCTTAATTTTACCTGAAAAAGAGCTATTTTCTCCCTTAATATTTATTTAATCTGTCATATTTGAGGGTAAGGAGAATGGGGGGGGGGGCATTTTGGACCACCATGTTTTGTAGTAGCCCACAATGGACAAACTAATCATCATTTGACTTTTGATGCAAACTAAAAGGCAAAGTAGGTGAGGGATATTCAGCTGCAACTGAACTTGGTAGATTGTTTACACACTGTACCTTTAATGTGAGACTCAGCAGAGGTTTAAAGAGAAATGTAGCTTTCATATTTAGCTAGAAACTAGCTTGTAAATGTGGTCATGCAATTATTCAAAAAATTAACAAATAAACAAACCAATAAATCATGTTATTTTACTCTTAATCACCCTGTTTTCTGACAAAATGATTCTGCAGTCGTATCATTTCGCATTTACACCTTCTTGAGCCACAAATCAGAAGGTGTGCAGCGGGTTTGTGTATGGAATCAGCTACGTTGATGATTTTTACTGCTCGGGATGAGGCTCGGGTGTCGTACCTGTGTGGCCTTCTCTAGTTGTAACTTCAAGTCTGCCAGCTCCATGTCCGTGTCACGTAACTGGGCCTTCAGCTTCTCGTTCTCAGCTAAGATCTGCTCATAGAGCTGAAGACACAGGTCAGTCAACAACTGCGGGTCCACAACACATCCACCATGAATAGTAGCATTAAAATAGACCTTTTTATAATCTGTGGTGTCGTCTCTATCCAGTCGGCTCGAGTATGGCCTTCGACTCTCATAGCTACGGCTAAAAAGAGTGTCGTTGCGATCTACGGATGAAGTGCTCTCATTCCTGAAACAGTAGAGAGAGGCTCATTAACAAAACACGGACGCGCAAAACTGATGTCTGATAAGAAAGGATGCAGTATAAAGGAGGGAGAAACATACCTGGACAATCTGTCACTCTGTGGGGAAACAAAAAAATAAAGTGAGTATAAGTGCACGAACACGGGACACAGTGCACGAACACGGGAAAAGCACAGAGCAAAGCTGCTTAATCTGGACCGACTCATCTCATCACGACAGTGTAGACGAGAGGACAAAGTCAAACTGTGCACCACATTAATACATTAAAACAGCACTGACTTCAGCCTCCAACAAGCCGCTCAACATACAAACACGCTCATCGTGAAGGCCTCGCAGCCTGCGGCGCCTCACATCAGATATGGAGGTCGTGCTGGAGGGTCGAGCTTCCAGCTATTTGGAAACTGCAGTCGGCTTCCTGAGGCTTATCGAGCCGGGCAGAGGGAAGCACGGTGCTACAACGTACGTGTCCGAGTCAAACTCTCCCGAGAACTTACACGAGCAGATCATAGTCAGGAAAAACGAGCTTAACGTGTTTTCTAATCTGTTGGTCAAACAGGAAATGCCCATTCATTTCATATAACTTTATCTCAGCATCCTTTAAAGCTGCAGTAAGAAAGATCTCAAGTTTGTAAAATACATTTTTTTCAAATAATTTTTCAATGGAGGCTCCTCCCACCAGATCATGCACAGTCGGGCAGATGATCTGATGCGATCTCATCTCATTAATCTCACGCCGACATGAATTTTAACGTGCTTAATGTCTGAAGTTTTTGGTTTTTTTAGGTTGTTTTTTGCAGCATAGTTTGTTTGTCACATGACTTCTGCAACTCTGTCATCATTAGAAGACGTTCGGGGAGACGATCCGCAGCCTCAAACCTATGACAGCATAACAGCAGCACTCCCTCTCAGGTGATGTTGTTAAATTTACTTAAAAAACTATGTTGCCTACCCTAGGTTTAATATAATATAGCAGTGTTTCCCTAACTGTGCGAAAGAGATGACAAACTATTTGTGACCCATTTTCCAATGTAAGAACTTATATAAACTCATTAAAAAGGGCCCACTTTTTATGGCATATTTATTTCTTTTACTACCTTTTTTAACTTGGTGTGTTTTAATTATATTATTTTTTTTTATTTTCCTGCTGTTGCGTTGCTTTTATAGTTCTTTGTACTGTTTCATTTTACCTGCTTTGTTTTGAAACGTGCTCAACAAATAAAGTAATTATTATTAAGTTGTGACAACAGTAAATGTGTGCATTCTGGCTATGACTGACTTTGAGAACCAGACATTTGAGATATGAATTTGGTAAATGAATCCCAACTTTGTTTTCATCAATCCAAATGCAAATTAAAAGGCCAAAAAAATGTATGTGACGACCCAAAAACTCTCACAACCCATTTGTCTTTGGGAAAGACTGTATATAGCATTTAAATACAAGAAGGAGTCAAAGCTTTTCTTGTGAGCCTTTGTATCTTTAAGGAAGACACAGTAATTACTTTCTTCCTATACAGTGCTCTGCTGCAGCTCCACCATTTTGTGTCAGCCTGGCAACAATGTTTTACAAACAATATCCATTCTACTCTGTACTGATGTTTTTATTTCAGATAAATGTACACAACAATGTACATAAAAAAAAAAAAAAACATTTTTCATCTTTCTGAGATAAACTACTACTAAACTAAACTAAGGTCACATACTGTAGGTTATTCCAGGTCAAATTCTCCTTTACACGTCTTTCATCTACAAATTTCAAATTAAGAAGGGCCAAAAAAACTACTCCCTGCCATCTTAGTGAACTCTGTGACCCAGTCTTCCTCACCCTTGCATGTTTTGAAAACATAATGATCTACGGCGGAGTCGACTCTTGGTTTGCAAGGTTTCCCCAGCAACCAGACAATGACCGGAAGATGGAAAGCATAAAAATCCAAAGGCCGCACACGGCGAGGAGGAAAAGATAAGAGGGAGGAGGGGTAGGAATGAACAGCTGTACAGGACAGAGCAGTAAATATCAAAGACCGGTGGAGATAAGTGGCCTTGACTTCATGAGAGACGACACAGGGAAGGACAGAGAATCAAGCGGAAATCATAGAGAGAGAGCAACAGTATGATCGGAGGGTCAGGCTGCAGGCTCGTACTTTCATCAGCATTCTGTGTTTGTCTGTGTCTGTGGAAGTGAACGTGAGTGGAGTTACCTGTGGCTCTCCTTTGGTGCTGCTCTCCTCGGAGTCAGACTGCTGGTCAGGGTCATTTTCATCACCCTGGAATTAAACAAAAACACAGAGATGAGGATCAAACAAGGTTATTAAAGTCTGTGAACGGCTGCACTTCACTGAGATGATGATGATGAATATTTAAAACACCCTCTCCTCACTTAAAACTATCACTATGTGTGCGAGTTTCTTACGTCTTGGGTCCAGAAGGAAACCCCAGTGGAGCGTCGCTTCTCGCGGGGCCGCCTGCGATCCCGTATGGAGCGAGGCTGAGACTTGTCCTCTCCCTCCTTCTCCTCCTCCTTTTTGTCTGCGTCTGAGCATTAAAAAAAAAGTAAATTACAACACCAATATATTTTTTAAATGTAAATTTATTGAACTTTATTGAATATTTATTGAAATGTGACAAAAAATACATTTCTAATGACTTTACAATTTACAATTGTGAATTTTTCTATGGTTAAACTGGTAAAGTGTGTTATCTGACATACAGTACTGTGCAGGAGTCTTAGATTTGTTGTTTTAGCAATGCTATAATGACCATAATGTACAATTATTTCTCCATCACTTTATTGGAACACATCCTGAAAATATGGAGAAACACATATGCAGTTTGAAAATAACATCTTTTTCAGAAACAACAAACAACAAAAATGCTTGTATAATATCAAATATTTAGTGTGACCTACATTTCCACTTGAACAATAACAACCATGGCTCTTTAAAATCTGGAATGGAACCCTAATGTTATTGGTCAAACCTGTGTTTCTCCTACTATTTCATG
>JAFBJR010000080.1:438613-457987 GCA_016785285.1 Brachirus orientalis | reverse complement strand
GCCGAGATAGTAAAAACCTAGAGATAGGTAACAAGTGAAATGGTTACCAGGTCCAGTGAGGTGTCGGTCTCATGAATGATGGTTCTTAAATTCTGTGCTCCATTTTTAAGCAGGTGTGTTCCTACTTTCTCCACCACTTCTCCAAAGTGCTCCTGCAGCAGGAGACCACACAGACGCACTTCCTGGGCTGTCATCTGCATGGACACACACACACACACACACACAAGTGATTTAAGAGCTTACATTTAGACTCAGTGCAAGTGTTCAGAGCTATTTTTAATGTACACTTTGAGCACAGCTGAACCTGTACATTCCAGTACAGTCGCAAGTGGCTTATTCTTTTTAGCTCTCTAACTAATGTGGACCCTGCAGGTATAGTAGTGTGGGCTTCAGGACTCCTATCTCTGGTACTGTAGCTATCTCTAAGTGTAATGGACTACAGGTCTAAACCCAAATTAGCATTCTGTCCCTTCATATATACGTAGCTGTATAGGTAAAGTGTCCCAAGGATGAAGAACATAAGACACATACTGTATTGCAGTCATTCCCAGAGTCTGGATCAGAACTCAGATGGATTGCAGGAGATGTGCACGTTTTTTCTGCTTTTCTCTATTCAAAATAATATTTGGTGTTCTGAAAAATAGCAAAAAATAGCTAGATATGATATATTATGCACAAATTTGCTTGTCATTATTTATATTGTGAAATTAGTCACAATGGTTTGTCATTTTAAAAAATGGCTCGACATGGAAGTTAGGGAAGCTAGGGATGCACTATATTCCATGGTTTAGTAACTAGTTAACAGTAACTTAAGGTCACATTTCAACCTGAGGTGGAGGAGGCACTGTGAGGATCACATTCTTTGGTTTCTCCAGTGCTTTCAACACCATTCAACCTCTGCTACTGGGTGAGAAGCTGCGGGTGATGGGTGTCGACGACACAATGATCTCCTGGATCCCTGACTACTTGACAGGCAGGCCACAGTTTGTCCGTCTGGGCAGTGTCCTGTCTGATGTGGTGGTCAGTAATACAGGAGCTCCACAGGGAACTGTACTTTCACCCTTCCTCTTCACCTTATACACCACTGACTTCCAGTACAACTCTGAGTCATGTCACCTACAGAAGTTCTCTGATGACTCAGCTGTTGTTGGGTGTATAAGAGAGGGAGATGAGGGTGAGTACAGGACGCTGGTGGACAGATTTGTAGAGTGGTCCGAACAGAATCACCTGAGGCTGAATGTCAGCAAGACCAGGGAGATGGTGATAAACTTCATGAGAAGATGCCTTCACAGCCGATAAGGATCAAGGGGGAGATGGTGGAGGAGGTGGAGGACTACAAATACCTGGGAGTGATGATCGACAAGAGACTGGACTGGAAGTCTAACACCGAGGCTGTGTACAAGAAGGGGATGAGCAGACTCTATTTCCTGAGGAAGCTGAGATCCTTCAATGTGTGCAGCAAGATGTTGGAGATCTTTTACCAATCTGTTGTTGCCAGTACCATTTTCTTTGCTGCTGTGTGTTGGGGCAGCAGCATCAGAGCCAGTGACACTAACAGACTTGACAGAATCATCAAGAAGGCTGGCTCTGTACTTGGTCTCAGGTTGGATAATTTTGAGACCGTGGTGTAGAGGAGAACACTGAATAAACTGTTATCCATTATGGACAACGATCAGCACCCTCTCCATCACACAGTAGACAGACAGCGGAGTACCTTCTCTCACAGGCTGCTCCTGCTCCGCTGTCGAAGGGACAGATACAGGAAATCTTTCCTGTCACATGCCATCACACTGTACAATAACAGCTGAAACTCTGGTCATAACATACAGTCACTATGCACTTTATATGTTTACTGCACCTTATACTTCACTCTGCACTACTGTCAATACTGCTATTGGTACACTTAATATTGTATTTATTTTTTGTATTACTATCTTATCTTAATATGTCCTGGTTGTTTCTTATCCCATTGTCTTATCCCATCTTGGCACTGTGTGTAATGCTGCTGCTACACTGCAATTTCCCAGCTTGGGATTAATAAAGTATATCTATCTATCTATCTATCTATCTATCTATCTATGGGATTCCAAGGTGGCTGCCAACTATACAAACACTGCTACTTTTCCCAATAACAGTATATGTGTCATCAGTTGGAAACCTAGAACTTCATTTTTTTTTACCGCAAACATGTTGATGTCCTGGTTTGTGTGCACAAAATACCATGTGGAACATTGTTGTTGACTGGTACTGCTAACAATGACTAACCAGAGATACATTTGCACCCATGGTTTTTCTACAATAATAAAATGCAGCACAACTGTGACGTCGCAGTGAACTGTCAAGAGAACAGAAGAAAAAAGAACCTCTTCAAAGCTGCGGTACTTTGACCGGTAATCGTCCTCCTTGGTCTCAGTCTCCTTCTTCTCCTCCTGCTGCTTTTCTTTGTCCTGCTTTTCTCTCTCCTCCTTCTCCTCCTCGCGGGTCTTTGTGGTGCGACTCCGCCCGATTGTTTTCTCAGCCTCTTGCAGGTCGGTCAGAGTCACGCCCTGCAGGAACAGAGGAATATTTATTATAACTGTGAGACCTGGAGACTGTTGCTGGGGCGAATTTCATCACCACAGTCGTTATGATTCATAACGTCATAACATCTGAATCGCGGCAGCTCGTTAGAGCTCGGTTGTCAGAGCCCGGCCTCCGTCAGCTTGTAAAACCAACAGTTATTTGTATTAACAAAGACGTTAAGTGCTGCCAGTGTAAACACAGCGTACAGTCTCAATCAACACAACAGCGTTTACTACACAGTCTCCGTCTATAAAAGCATAATTCAAGCAGCCGTGGCTGCTGACGAGACACTGGCTGTGTCAACACTGTGTAAAAATGAAGGACATTTGGCGTTTTGGTGGAATGAAGAGATAAATCTAGGTGTTTAAGACACGACGCAGGGCGACTAACCTGAGTGGACCTTCTCGACTGTCGGGCCTGTCTGGAGCGAGCTTTCCTCTGGGACTCTGACTCCTCGTCTCGCACTGGCGTCAGGTACGACCTGAAAATACCAAGAGAATAGGTGCAAAAATGAATAAATGTCCTTTTTTTAAAAAAAAATCTCTGTTGGTTGTCAGTGTTACGGTCTCTGTAATGTTGTATAGTGTCTTGATATAAAAGATGACCTGGCAGCTCTGGGTGAAGTGCTCATTTATAGAATACCGTGAACATGAAACCTAATTTCCTGTCACACAACGAATGTGTTTGAAACAGAAAATGTTTGCATTAAATAAAGATTTCAGAATAATTATTACACTGTGCCTGTTATAAATTAAATGTGATTGTATATACGATTGTTCTTTGTGAGAATTATTCAGTTAAATTAAGGCTGTTCATTTGATTTTGTCATGTTTGATTGAAGACAGAAACAAAAAGACTGTGAGCTAAATTGGAAAGTTTACAGCTGTCACTGTTAGCATCTTATTTTTACCTCTATTACGATGTGTATACATTTTTTTATTCACCAAAACGTTTCTCTGGAGGAATAAGCATTTTAAATGAGCTTTGGTCCAGAGAAGACGGTGGTATTTCTAGACTGTGTTCACATATGACTTCTTCTTTACATGATACAGCTTTAACTTGGATTTGTGGATTCCAAACAGTGATTCTGGAAGTGTTCCTGAGCCCATGCAGTGATTTCCAGTAGAGAATCAGGCCTGTTTTTAATGCAGATCACCAGCATCCAGTTTTGACCTTCAGCCTTGTCCCTTGCACAGAATTTCCTCCTTATTCTCTGACTCTTTTGACAATATTATACAATGTAGATGGTGGGATCTTTAAAGTCCTCAGAATTTTAGAACGAGGAAATTATTCCACAATTCTTAGATGCAGTTTGTTGCAGATTGGTGAACCTCTGCCCATCTTTACATCTGAGATGTAGCTAACCTAATTAGTTGTCAAAGGCTCCTCCAGGGAATAAAATATGGGTATATAATATGGTGATAAATGACAGAAAATAGTTTTTGACTGAGATAGAGAATCAATCACACAAGGAAAAACGATTTAATTGAGTTAATTAGATATGTTACATTCAAACCAATCATCTGTGTTTTTGTACAACACAATGTCAAAAATCGCCCTAATTCAAATATCTATATTCAAGGAGTAGAGAGATGAATAAAACTTGAAGTCAGTCGGTTCATTATTCCCTGTGACCAACAGAGTGGAGCCGTGGCCCTGAGGAAGATGTGCAGCTTCTGTCCACCTTCCTTATAAGGAGAAGTCGCTGGAGCAGCCCGGCTCCCACTCCCGCTGCGACAGGTGGCTTATTTCAGCACAGTAACAGGAAGACGCACACTCGACCCCAATCAGACACACTCACGCACAAACACATGCTTTCTCACATGTGCCTACTCCCACAGACAGATGCAGAACAACTCTTCCCTCTATACACTGTGTGTACAAAGCTGGAGATATCACACACACACACACACACCCTGTTCTCAAACAGAGGAAGTGCATCCGGATTACTGTTTGACTGATGGAGGCTTTTAAGGTTAAAGCCCCTATTTCTTTAAACCACTTAAATAAATACAATGTTCAAATATCTGGATTTCATTTATACAGATAAAACAAACAGAGTAAGTAAATATAGTAAGCATACATGTCATAATAAAGAAATTGTAGACATGGAGTTGCCACTTAACTCAAAAATAGCAACAGCAGTAAACATACTGAACTAGACTGATAGAACTTCTGTAAACATGCAACATATTTACAGCTAAAAAATATATATATATATATAACAAATTCATATATTAACAGTTATCATTTAAAGTTTTGAGCTGACTTTGAAGGTGAACCACTTCACTATTTGACACTTAATCTCTCCATTAAAACAGCCTTCTGACTGGAAACTGCAGTTTGTAAAATGGTCACTCTCTCACACCAAAGCCCATACAGAAAAGTGCAGTTTTTAGCTCACAGGGACACAGAAGCTGATGGTCTACTGCCATCTCATTTGGTAGATTTGTGTGTCACTAAGGTAAACATGAACAAAGGATTTCAAACACTGAAGTCACAAGATAAAACTTTTAGACTCATTGATGGATGCAGCAGTGGATTTGCAGTGGATCAGCAACTCCTGTGCGTCGTGACGTAAAATCAGTAATTTTCTCTATGGACTTTGGTGCTAGGGAGTGAGCAGTTTACAAACTTCACCTTTTAGCCGGCAAAGCAAATTCTCAAGCTATTGTAGACTTAAGCAGGCACATATTCCAGTAAGCGAGCCTTATCTTTGGTGGCTAATATCTGTGTTTTTCTTCTGTTGAGGCTGGCAGCCATTTTAGTAGTGAGCAAATCTCCAAGGGTGAACTTTCCGTTTCACCAAAATTAAGTTATAACGTGAAGGAAAATATCATTGGATGGACACAAATGTGGGTGTCTTACCTTCGTCTTTCAGACGTGGGGACAGTGCCAGTGGTGGTGGTGGTGGTAGATATGGCGGTGGTGGTAGTGGTAGATGTGGTGGTGGTGGTAGAGCCAGTGTTTATAGTGGGGATGACGGCAGCAGACTCCTTCTCCTTCTCCCTCTCCGCACTCTCCTCTGACCAGTACCTGTTTACACACAAACAAGCATCTTTTAAATAGAATCTTACCTACGCAGACATCTTAACTTGCTTTCGTGAAACCGTAATTTGTGATATTAGAGCATTTTTAAGTCAAAGAACATCTGCTAGTAGCGGTTAAAGAGGTTGGATATTGTAGCATCCAATGCTAATCATTAAAAATAATGATTTACTTTACACAAAATGTGAAATAAAAGAATATACGGAGAGTTAATATCTCTTATTTTACAAATTGTTGTTTCTTTACCTGCTGGTGAGACTGGTGGAGCCAGTGCGTGTGGAGGAGGAGCCCAGGCTGGAGAACAGCCCGCGATGGCCTGTGGGCGAGGTAACAGATGACGAGGTGGTGGTGGTGGTCGTGGAGGACGATGTAGTTGAGGAGCTCAGGTCCTCGTGTCTTCTGCCAAAAGAGCCGCTGCACAATTTAAAAATGAAAGAGCATCAAGTGAGACGGAGCAGGGTTCGAGAAGAGGCTGTCAAATGGCTGCAATTTCTGAACTGAGATTAAAAAGACTGGAGTTGGAGCTGAAATATTTAAGCAGCCTTTTGTGTTATGTATTGATTTTAAAACTGTTTTGTTTAATGACAATTAATTCTAAACTATCTGAAGAATAAATACTTTAAAGGCTATTTAAGGAGGTTGGGTTTATTTTAATGGTCATATACAGTATATCGTTAATAAATATAGTTGTATGAAAGATAAAGATTATCCTGAATGTATAGGATGTGAATTCTAGAAAGACTTTTGGATAAATTAAAAATCCTTGCAAAAGTAAGTCCAGTAATGCATCCAAAGATACTTTGCATGCATTACTTTTGTGCTATTTAAACATGATATTCCTTTAACTTTTAAATTAAGTAGTTTGTAACTTTGTTTGGAGAAGTGCTATGGAATTATACTGTACTGTACATGCAGATTCTAGTTGTGAATGTGTTCATCTATTGAAGCATCTCCTCAAACCCTCAGGTGATCTATCATGGTGAACCAAAACAAAAAAATGGGACACATATGCGGGGCAGAGACACACAGAGACAGAAGACAGGTGGGTGTGGAGACGGTGTTGTCCACCGGTGAGACTGGTATACCTGCGGTAAATGCTGTAAGACTGGTAGTAGGAGCTGGGTGGTTGCCAGGGTTTAGTATTACAGGTGTTAGGGTCCAAGCTGGAGGTGGATGAAGACTTGGCTGGCACGTCCCGCGTGCTGCCGCTCCGCCCTAGCGCTAGCGTGTGGGACGTGCTGGCGTGTTGGCAGGTGGGGTGGGAGCGAGAGAAGCATGTTAGCGGTGTGGGCGTACACATACACATACACATACACACACACAGATAAAGAACAGGAAACATACATATTTACAGCAAGCTTCGAGACACTACTGGTGCGTCCGCGTCACAGGGGAAGTAGCTGCTGAACTGATGAGTTAAAGGGTGTGTGAAGTTTTTTTTGTGGATTATTTTTAGTGCAATCATCTTGTTCATTGGTAATTAGGGGTTATCTTGGCTGATATCAATGGGATTAAAGCTGCTGTTCACTTCCTGTCTTTCGGCTGCTGTTAGCATTAGAGTTATCACACTTAGAGGTTGAGCGATGTGGGTTTTTTTCTCGGGCTGGTGCTGATTTTTTAGAAATCAGGCCAGCTGATGGAACAGGAACCATAACCCCAGAAGCAACGAGAGGAGGAGGAGCTGTTTCTTTTCACCATCTACCATGGCCACGGTTAAACCAGATTGCTGTCTTGTATCTTTTGTGGAAAGTGCCGATGCCGATTTTTAGAAATCCACAACCAATAAATTTGTGCCATTATTGTTTTTGTCCATATATTAAGTCATTTTTTCCCCCTCCATCTGATAAAGGCACCTATTTGGTAACTAAAGTTAAGCACTTTTTTGTATTATATATTATCAGTAATTGATCACAACCAATGGTCTGTCTCTCAAATCTACATTTTACATCTGCACCGCAGTGTCATTACACTATATGCAGTATTTCAATAAAAATAATGTATAAACTAGATATTAAATACATTTAAAACGTGCGTCGAAAAATGTGTAATATGTAAAAACTGACTGATAATAAATAAGCCAATTCCACTGATTACAAAATAGGAAATATCAGTCAGAAAATACAACAAGACCTGATTTTGCATTCAAAACATTTCAGACCCAAACAATAGTGACTGTAGTTTTAGCTGAACAAGTGGTGTGGCTCTTTAAGAGCAACAATGCGAGTGGCTGATACATAATATGTCACTTCCTGTTTTCCTAGTACAGTATGTGAAGTATGAACATGTATGATTGTGTTTTGGGTTTTTTTTCCCCACCTAATAAGTCGAAATATTCATCATAGTTTTCATCCACTGTTAGCAACTCTATCACTAACTCACAGCACAACACAGTCAAATTCAAATATATTATATTTTCATTGAAAAATGATCTGCATTCAGATCAGTGTTTTAGATCCGTTTTTTTAAAATATCCGGTGTCATCACATGACCATTCAGGTACACTGGGCATGTGCATGCTGGTGTAAACACAAACAGTTGTTTGTTTAGTTTCAGACAGCATTACGAACAGGAAACATTAATATTGAATAGTTTTTCTGCAGAACCAGAGCTTTTCAGACTGTCAATTTGCAACCAATAAAACCAATCACAAAGTAAATGTTAGTAAGTGTGTCATCATTTCCAGAAGGTCTCCATTTTGGCTAAAATGTAGCTCTAAATTTTTGTACAGTAACAAAAGAACCAGCTGAAGATATACACTTTTCATAACGCTGAGGTAATACATACAATATTTATTTTTTAAATGTAAACGATGTAGCATGAATTTAACCCTAGTTAGAATTCCTATCCTTCCTACTTAATGACTGTATTTGGTGGTGGAAAAAATGGCCCAACTGGACGTTGTCCCTCAAATGTTGAGGGACAACTGAAAACTTCTGACAGCAAGAGATCCGTAAGACTGAACAAACACGGCGGGTAATCAACAGCTGTCGAAATATAGCGCCATGAATGTTACCAAGTAAAATCTGAGTAATACAAAGGGCATATTCACGATTTGCCCATGAGACACGAGTGCAGCCTAAGTCCAGGTCTAGGTTTCCTACCATGAATAACCCTGGGGGATGTTTGAATTATAGGCGGGTATGCAGGCTTGTTAAAATGCCTGAGTAATGTATTTTAAGCTCAGTGGCACAGTAACCTGACAGGACAGGTACAGTCATGCAGCACACTCCATGACAGGCATAGAAACAACAACATAAAAAGCACCTGGGCTGATGTGCATTGCTTTCTCAGCTGCTGCTGCTGCTGCTGTTGCTGTGCAATAGAGCGTGGACATAAATATCTCTAATGACAGAATGCAAGCACATTGTACTGTCCATGATGTCAGCGTTTGTACACCACAAAGTGTTTTCTTTTTTGATCTAAAGCTATGCAAGTCAACCTCGTCACGATGATAAACACATCAGATCAGATGGAGCGGAGATCTGATGACGGGATGAAGGGCGGATGCTTAGCCGCGGTTTACACTGTATATCGCAGTCGACGCTAACCTGCGCTGGTAGCTGGGGGTTCGGTTGGTGGAGGCGCTTCCTTCGCTGTTCTTCAGGTCGTCGTCCCAGCGTCGCCGGGTGTAGGAGCCACTACGTATCAGAGCAGTAGAGTCCCTGTGGAAGCACAAGTTACAAGAGCACTTCACCACACGCAGCTACATGTATGTTGAGTGTAGCTATTCCATTGTACTACTGTCCGTGTTCCACTACACAAGCGCTAGCAGTAAGACAGTTTATCAAATTAAGTTTGTCCAATTCGGCTACGCAAGGTTGAGGGTTTACCAGTTGACCTATTACATCATTGACCACATTAACCATTAACTGGTGACTCGTTGGTTCCGTGTCAGGTGTGTCTTTATACCATCTATTATCCAATTATTTAATTCTTTAATTTCACTGTCAATTCCAAAATCCACCAATCTGGATTTCACCATGCTTTTCTCGCTCTTAATGTCTTCTTCTTTATGTACTATTTCTGGGTCAAAGCCTGAGAGGGTGACTGTGGAACACGAACTGAGCGCACAAGCCAGTTTGTGTCCACTTGAATGTATACTGTATATGTAGAAATTCAACTCCCAACTGCATTCACAGCATGTACTTTCAAACAAATTCTTTCGGTCTGGTTTGAATCAGACCAACATCAATGCAAATGTACTGGCCGACACTGGATATGTGTGCGTCTAATCTAGTTTTCTCCCAGTTTCTGTGATTACGTTTCTGTGAAACATAGCAACCTTAGCAGTTGCTAAGGGTGACGCACACCATGCAGAGCGTGTAAGGTGTTTGTTTGTCCCTGCCATACACAGCAGTGGGCAGCAGGAGCCGCTCACGCTAACGCACAGAGTCACTCGGCTTTGGGGTTTTGACCTGTTTTCCTTCTCGTCGATGTCTGAAGTGCTGGCCAGTCTCCTGGGGATGGTGGGGGCCACGTAGGCGAGTCGTGAACTTTTATCCTTTTCCTGTTGGCAGAGAATCAAAGAAGAACTGTGTTATATTATGTATATTTTAGTGTACGACCCATAGACTAATTTCTCTGATCTGTGAGTGTGAGAATGTTTCTGCACATCCTGTTATGTCAGATATGTTTAGAAACAAACCAATTGCTGACCTTTTCTTTGTCTTTGTTGTCCAGGGTAGAGGACAGACGAGGGCTGGAGGCTGAGCGCATCACCCCTGTCGTATCCTTCTCCCTCTGAGCCTCCTTTGTGGCCGTGATCTCCGCTAGCGCCCCATAGCTGCCCGTCTTCCTCAAACCCAGACGCCAAGATGCCGGTGACTCATCCTTCCTCTCCTCCTCCACTTTAGCGGAAACCTTTCCAGCAGGCTGAACGACCTGAAAGGGAGATGAGGGCAGGGATTTAAGAAGATAATGTATTTATTTACATTTGACAAAGATGTTAAATTGGTAGGTTTTAGTTATCTTGGTGAGAAAAACAGAAGACCACTAGGTCGGAACAGTTTGGGGGTCAAAGGGCTGCACATTTTTGACATTATTGGTGAAACCGGGGGGGACATATTTTAAGGAAACACATGCTGGTTAACAGGAATCACATCCAGATGAATTAGATGAATATTGGGGTTGTGAATCAAGAAATGGAACTGGGGTAGAATTAGATACCAATTGCCAGGAACCAGTTACCAAAGAGAAAATTTAGATTCTGCATAACAGTGGACTTTTATTTATTTTTTAAACTGGACTCAACACTAGAAGAATACAATTTTTATTGTTTATTACACAATTTTTGACCATGCTGGAATAAAAACTGAAAAGAACTGCCATTTAGGTGCCCTAAAATATAGAAATCTGACTGCCATCTTCTAAAAATTACAACTGTAATGATCTTGTTCAACTGGGTGGGATTTCAGGGTATTTTTATTTATTTTTTTTTTCAACAAGGTCTGGCCACAAAGAACAAGCAACATAAAAAAAAAAAAAAAAAACAACAACACAGAAGCGACACAGCCACAAGGTGAAAGCACGACAAGGACGGTGCATTTAAGTTGAAAACACAATGTTGGGTTGATGAGTGAAAGCCAGCAATACTGGATCAAGCCGGGACGATCAGGGAAGTGTTAAGGACGCCGTCAGCGCACGGGGTGCATGTGGGATGAGAAAACAACTCTGCCTCACACCGATGCCTCACCATGGGTTTTTTGGGCCCTAGAGAAATGCCAGTTTTGCGCAAGCCTTGACGCCACAATGCAGGACAGCCTGGATCCGCCACAGGCATGAGGGGAGTAATATAGTCAAACTAAAGCCGACCGAGACAAGAGACAAGAGCCCAGAGAGGGAAGGGACGGAGGGAGGGAGGATGATAGAGGTGAAGACAGAAAAAAAAAAGCCAGAATAAGACAGAAGCAGCAGTAGCAACAGAAACACACTTTACAGCAAGGAAAAGATATGTTTTAAAGGCCTAGTCACACAGCACAAGGTTCACTGCCAAACCATTGACCAAGTTGGACTAAGTGTCAGGTCTAACAAACATCTACTAGTGTCAAAACTGTTCAATGTTTTGCACCCTCTTGTTAGACAGAAGACATTGTGATGTGTGGGAACTAGGCTTTTAAAAAAAAAAAGGCAAAACAAAACATAAAAGATCATTGCAAGAAAAGAATGAGGAAAAAGCATTCAGAAAGTCCTATGACAGTAAGATCGCAGTTTAAAAGGGCGCCGATCTGAGATTATACACCATCAGAGTTTCTACACTCCTCATTTAATTAAATGGAAGACCCATGTTTAGTGCAACATATTGGAAATAATGTTGGAGTCCAAAAAATTACTCTTAACCTATTAACCAAATTTTAATGTGTAGACTGGGCTTCGATGTTTATTAAAGCTTTAATTTCTCTCATCAAATTAGCACTTTCTTGTACATTATTGTAAGTTGTAGACAAAGAAAGAATAAACCTGAAATAACTAAAACCCACCTCAGTATTTACCTAGTGTATAGTATTTAAACCATTTTAAGAGGATTTCCGGCCTAAAATTCATACTTTATTTGACTTTTTAAGACGAGGCAGAATCCATATTCCATTTGCAGGCAGAGAATTTTAACACAATAAGCTCAAAGAGGAAACTGAAGGAAGTGGCAGCCTTGTTAAATTTTAATCACTAAATGGTTTGCCTTGATTTTGCCAGCAGAGGGCAGCAGACTCAAAAAAAGAAAAGAAAAAAAAAAAAAAAAAAAACAACTGCCAACCCACATGTACCTACTCATCCTGAAGTGAGGACTAATAATCCCACCTGAGCAGCTTCTCACCATGTTTGTATAAAACTCCAGTCTCTTTCTCACCACCTCTGTGACAGCTTTTAACACTGTGCACTCACCGTGTTGCAAACTGCAAAGTCAATTACAGCCAGAGACAAATATTTGTGTGATGGCCTGGAGGAGGAGCAGCAAACTTATTTACAAGAACCCCCGGCATCTCCAGTTGGCCGTGAAATTAGGTTTGTGCTCAAAAGGGGGAAGAAAAAAACCTACATAAACCTAAAATGATTTTTTTTATTGATTTGTATAAAAAAAAAAAAGAAAAAAGAAACATTACTCAGCAGCTTCATGTCACAGATTTCTTTTAAAGAATTGTCCGCTAATCTTGAGTGAAGTCTCTTGTTGTCGTAGTTTTATTTTTCATGTCATGACAAATACCATTAAGATGTGACATCGTACCTTCTTCACCGGCGATGTGGGCGTTGTCATCTGGTTGGTCGGACTCGTTGGAGATGTCACGGTGATACTGCTTGGGGCGGGTGTTGTGCTGTTGCTCACCGAAGCCGAAGGCTTGCTTTTGTCTGTAGCAGTAAAACAACACACATGACTCAGAGTTACCACCCAGTGGCTGTGCGTTTCTGACCGCCAATGAAATGTCACTCTATTCTATTTATGTGCTTATTTGCGTCGGGCAATCTTAGGTTCATACAAACACATGGCAAAAAAAATTTAAAAAAAAAAAAAGGCGTTGTGAGGTCATAGTGACCTTTGACCAATTCACTCCAATCAGATCACCCTTCAGTCCAAATCAATGTGCTGCTGTGTGATTTCTTCTTGTTGTTGATGTTATTATTTTGCCTCTGTTTCATCTTCATGAACAGAAAATGAAGAAACATTATTTGTATGTTGTTTTCTTTATCAGACCCAACTGAGGGAGTGTTAGTTTGCATACAGCAGTAGCGTAGTGCAGAGGTGGGTTGGGGAAAAGAAGCATTTATCCCATGAAACTGCTGAACGACTGGGTTTTTCAAGCAAAAGTATTCACTAGTGAAACTTTTTTTCCATGGGCACGACTTTGTGTTTTCCATCATTCTCTAAGCCGTCTTGACATAATGCATTCCAATGTAAAACACAGATATACTGAAATATAGAGAGAGTCTTGTGGCGCCAATAAGCTTAATCAGCTTTGTATGAACTCATTTCACAACATTAAATTTAAAATTTAAAAAGTAGAGTTTTATGAGATTTACTACAATAGCTCACATTCTTAAAAAAAACATGAGGTCCATATGAATTTGATCTTAGACCATCAAGGTTATTAACAGGCAACCTGTGCGTCCGTCAGGACTACTTCTTTCTGTTTCTTCCTTTAGGTGGCGCCACAGCAGATCATTTTCCTCCATCTTCTTCTATCCTTTGTGTCCTCTTCTCACAACATCCATGAACCTTCTCTGTGGTCTATCTCTACTCTTTTACTTCATCTCCAAACTGTTCGACCCGGGCTGTCCCTTGAATATGATCATTTCTATTCCTGTCCATCCTGGTCACTGCCAACGAAGATCTCAGCATCTTCAGAAGAAACTCCACTTAAAAAGGTGTTCCTGACACATTTCTTTTACAAACTGAATGATGACTTTTGATACTCTGACCCAGTGTTTCCTCCAAATGTTTCATGGAATAGCGTGTCCACAAGAACAGGGTGGACAAAAATTCAAGTTATGTACTCCTAGAACGCTGTGTGCACATTACATTAAATCAAAATTTTATGAGAGGTGATAACAAGCAAACTCCTTCCCTTTGGGACATGATTTACTGATACTACACACGGTACCTGCTTCAGTCTCTGACTCTGAATCTTCTTCCTCCTCTTCCTCACTGGAGCAGCTTGATTCGTCCTTCTTTCCTTCCTCTTCTTCATCCACCTTCTCCGGTTCTAAAGTCTCGATGCGTGGGGCCGTTTTCTCCGGCTCCAGAAGCAGCGTTTCTTTGCTGTAACACAGAAATCCATCGCCGTTTGTAGACAGCAGCGGTGTGGCAACATTTTTAGAGATTCAGGAGAGAACAGTAAAGCAAATTATTAAAAAGAAATGTTCAACTATTTTACCTCTTGAGTGGCTTCAGTGATTGGTTGTTATCCCCAGTGGTTGTTGTTTCAATCAAAGGAGATTTCTTAACGTCTTTCTTCTCACTCATCAGCTGAAAAGAAAACAGTAACTGACTCCATTAACTTACTTTTATTTCCAACTCTGCCCCAGGCTTTCACAGTATTTTTAAATGGAAAAAGCTAAGTATTTGGGGACAAACATGACTCACCAGATTTTGTTTCTTTTGTAGTTCTTCTAAATATCCCAGAACATCTTCGTCTGCTACATCGAAGGCCGTCTGGCCCTGTGGGAGGGAAATAAAATAAAAGTTATGTACAACCTTAACCGCATGGCATTTTTAACAGGACTCAATTTATAATACTGACCATTTTATTCATGACATCCATGTCACATAGATGCTCCACCAATATCCTACACGCCTCCTCTTTGCCCCAGTGTGCTGCTGCGTGAAGAGGAGTCCAGCCGTCATAGTCCTTAATATTTACATCATACCCTGCTTGGATTAAAAGCCTGCACAGTGAAAGAGAGGAAAACAGCAGCAGATATTTTGTTATTTTTCTTAGTTTTGATTTTCTCGCACATCTTTAAAAAGGTGTTCATGCTTTTAAAAGTGAGTCTGTAGCATTATTTCACGTCAAAAGATCTTAGGGAATTCTCTAAGAACAGCTGGATGTGGCTCACAAAATTTAAAGCCATAATATTTCGGCCTATAAATCCACAGTGACGGGGGAAACATTGAGACCTCCGTTCTGTGTATGGTAGTTACTAAACATCTTAGATATCCTAGAGCTATCTATGGCTGCAAAGTGTGCTGGCAGTCTTCCCAGAGCAGATGGAGAAGCGGCTGCAGCTTCTATCCTCGAGCAGCGGAGCTGTATTAGATCAGAACGCAGAGACAACGTCGGAACAACGCGCTGACGAGACGCAGAGACAAAGATATGTTTGACTTTAGCAGAGGGATTCTTAGTGCTCGACCTCGCCGCAATCTTGACTATAAACAGTATTTATATAATTTATGTTAGAGGCTGAGCTTTATGTAACAGGCTATAACTGTGTTGGTCAAGAGTTCCAACAGGGAGACGGGTGAAATGAGGTCTGCTGCTTGTGGCTGAAGAAGACATAATGCTAAGTGAACAGGGATGCACTCAGTTAAGACTGAGCCGATACGATACTCGGTACCAGTATTGCTCCGACACTGGCCAATATTACAGGATTGGATGTCGAAAAATTAAAAAGTACAATCTTATATGATCCACAAAGGATAAATGTGTCATATTTATCCTTTGCCATGCCGTTGGAGTTCGAGCTGAACTGATGTGGGGTTTTTCTACAGCCGATATTGGATGCTGGTTTGCTTGGCCCATATACTGTATTTAGTCTGTTTTCATTCTGGGAGAGGATGGAATAAACACTTAGTGGAAATCACTGACAACGGGAGGAAGCGCGGACAGCGTTTAACTAAAATACCGTATAATCATGCGAGAGAAAGCAAATGGCCCAAGTTGATTTCAGTTATTATTTGCCAGAAACATACTCTACTTACAATTTTTAAATACAATTTTAGCCATGGATGCATTTGGAACAGGTCATTTGAGCTCAAACTTAAACTTTGTTGTTATGACTGAGTGGTAAATGCATCAGCACAAATGTCCTTAATTAATAGGACAAGTTGTTGAAAAACGATACTCGTATCGATGAAAAATTCAAAGTTGTGATACTGGCATCATATAGGACATAAAAATATCCTCTACCCTCTATGCAAATTTCCAAAAATGTAAAAATTAATATCTTTATTTTCTTTTTGTGCAGTTAAACACAGAGTACTTAGTAAATATTTAATAGAAACTTGACCTGAAAAATTATACCACAAATCAAATCTTGAAAAAAAAAAAAAAACTAGTTCAAGCCTATATAGGTTGAATGTTGGTTCTAATTGTTCAGCCCCACAAGCGCTTACTTTAAAACCTCAACATATCCCTTGGCAGCAGCAACGTGGAGCGCCGTCCCTCCAGACTTGGCGTGGCGGACATCTTGAATCTGCCCGCTGTTGAGCCACTGCCGGGCGTCCCGCAGCATGATTCGCTCCTCCTCCTTCCGGGCCGCCTCGATATCCACCCCTAACATGAGAGACAGAGGACAGACAAATGTTACACAGTGTGACATCCAAGTTTCCAGCTGTAACACTGAACTGAACAGCGGAACGCGGCACAAAAACGCTGAAGATATTTGTTATGAGTTCTTGTCTTATGCCTGCAGTGAAGTATGTGAATGTTTGGAATATGTAACATTAGTCCCTGACTTTGGATTACAGCAACGAGCAGTGCAAATGTTTCGGCACACAGCCATGACACGCAGCATCGCATGTGTAATCCTGCCATGACAATGCAACAATAATGACAGCTATGACGACTCTGTTACATAAGCTGTAACCCGCTCACCCCTGTGCTTTTATTAAACTAGGCCTTGATGTTATTTATTGGTGCTACAGAGGAGAAACAGAGGAATGGACACAGCAGCATTACTCTGGAAACCTCTCTAAACACTAGAGGGAGTCGTGAAGCTGCCGCTCTCTGCTTTGACAAACCGGTTTTCCTGCCAACAGTCTGTCAATTGAATGATGAAATAATGGCTGCTAAGACACGGGCCTTAGCCAGTTAAGTGGGTCAATATGTCTGAGCTACATGCAGCATGCATACCAGAAGTGAAAACAGCCCTGCGCCGTTTCGCCGACACCTGGTGGGAACACGAGACGGCCTGAAACGCACCGCTGCACGAGTCGACTCGTCAGCGGAGCGTTAACTGTGCTGAGCTAAGTAAACAGTGATCCGAGAGGCGTTCTGGGGCGGGAGCCAAAAACGTCAGCTGACCTTAAAAAGGGGTTTTTCTGTGCTCCTCGAACACACAGCGTCACTCTATTCGTGACACCTTTGAAAGACGATTGATATACCTGCTGTTTTCCAACAAACTGCTGAAAATGAGCCAAACTGCTGAAAATGAGATTAAGAAAATTAGCTCTACGTGACTCTCAGCGTTTCTCGGTATAGCAGATCTTGCGTTGCCCTGCAACATTTCTGAGCTGCGCACAGGAAGTTGCTGATTTTATGTCAACTCAAACACAGCCAGAAAGTACCAGTAAAGTAAGATAGTAGCAAACAGGTTGGAGTCGACTGGCAACAAAATGTCCATGTAAAATTAAAGAAGTTAATTCTATTGCCAAAAAAAAAAAAAACAGGATAAATGCATCTTGTCCCCACCCGCCCCTGCCCTGCTGCTGTATACGCACAAACGCTCCCTCAAGCAGGTCTGACTGCATTTGCTTGCCCGAGCCCATTTCCAGATGAAGGACGCGGCATATCAATTACGTTCAATCGTTTCTGTTCACAGAGGCAAAACAGAGGTAAAATACCAACAAAAATGAACAAAAGTTACACAATGCAGCTTTAAAACAGCAAAGTTTTTCCACCACATTTAAAACACGGGCTTCCACTGAGGAAACGAAAAGAAACTGTAATATTCTGGCCGGTTGAGGACTGGACATGTTGCTCATTAAGAGGATTACTGAGCTCAGGTCTAAGAAAGTGAAACCAAATGGGAAGAAGATGACTCAGTGTCTGGGTGTATGTTTGACTGGAGTTCAAGTTTCTTGAGTGAAAGTGTGGAACAGTTACTGGACCTTGGTCTTACTGGGACAGGCTGCTGAGTGAAGGGGTAACTCAGTAATGCCAACGCTGAATAATGTGGCTTGTTTTTTTGATGGAAACTCCCATAACTTGAGTTGAATAAAGGTTACTTTACTCATAAAAGGTCACTTTTACGGACGGACGATTATCAGTATCTGCCAATGCTGGCTTTAAAATATATTAAACACACAAAGATCCCCGGCATGACTAATGACTAAAACTTGTATGCTCACGCCCTCAACAACCAACCCTAACGCGAATAAACAGCAGCCTTTGTGATTTGCTAAGTGTAATATTTAAAATTGTGAGTTTATTAACAGTTCGTCCCTCCATTTAAGTGACATGTCTTTTTTACGTTTGGCAGAAATGAAATACAAAATAATTATAGTGGCCTTATGTAAATGAATGTACAATCACCTGAATGCATGATTTTCTTTTCTTTACAGCAGAATGAGCGATTAGTATTTACATGAGTGGGCTGGTATGCAAGTGGTGCAAGTGATTAAAAAAAAAAAAAAAAAAAGGGGAGCGAAAATTTGAACTCTCTTGAGATTTGATGAGAGCTGAGAGCTTTAAGTGTAGCATACAATGGCTGGCTTTTTCCAGGTTTGCAGATTCTAGCTTTAGGAATGCCATAATTCAAGCACGGGCAACATTACACAAGCGTCACTCACTTCTTTAAGAGAGTTCACTAAATGTGCACCTATTTTACATACATTATGGCAGGAAAACGACATGAATTTCATCGGTTCAGTTTAAGTGGGGAATGGGAGCTGGCCACTGAGGGTTGCGTCCCGTGATCACTTGGGAGGCAGGCTACACAGTGTGTCTATAAAAAGCAGGGAGGCCTTTAAGTAGGACTTCGGAGCGAGAGCTGAACGGGAGAGTTGGCGGTGGTTCAACGCCGAGTTTTTACAAGAGAACAGCACATCTACCTAAGCATTAAGATAAAGAGAAAATCCAATAGACCAAATAAGGACTTGCCTCCTGCTTCACCTTACAGACATTTTACCTTATGTGTCTGGGACAGGTAAAATTAAATATACCTACCTGAATGCAAACACTATAGTTTGAACAAGGAAAATATGAATAGTTAAACATTTCAACATTTTATTTAAAAAGGTGAATGACAGCCTGTCTGTGACAAGTTTAACCTCATGTCATATATATATATATACATATACATACATACATATACACATATACATACATACATATACAT
>JAFBJR010000080.1:330312-438539 GCA_016785285.1 Brachirus orientalis | reverse complement strand
CACACACAGTAACTTGCAGGTTGTGACATAAGCAAAGCAAATGAGGTACGTTGAATAAAATGCAAAGGTCTTGCACTGAACTTAACTGGTAACTTATCAGTGTCACACTTGGACAAATGGCAACAACACAATCCCATTCATTTTTGACAATGATGCAAATATGTTAGTGTTTCAAACAGAAGTAAACAAATTATCGGTTAGTTTAAATTGTGGCATACCTGCTTGCAAAATATTTTTAATAGAAAATGAGTATTTAATTTAAAATGTAGACTTCTGTAGAACATGTTTGCATAAATGTTACGCAACACCTCACCTCTGTAAGTTATGAAACTGAGTGGATGCGTTGAGATTATGGTTTAACTTGTTCGTTTCACCAACTTTTGTGTCGTTTTTTTTTGGATCCATGTGTTTATGATTTCTCATGTAGAGACATTATATAAATTAAAAGTTGCCTTGGTACAAAAGAATAAAACTTTTTTTTTTTTAAAAAAAAAAAAAAAGAAAAGCAATTACACATACACAGATAAAAATGACAGAAGGAAAGATAAGCACTGATCAGCTGCAAGATTTAAAACCCCTAATATAACACCACCTGTTACGACTGATCAAAGTGAACCCTCACTGAAAGGGATTTATGTTGTTGTGAAACTTATATGCACGTTAAATGATGTTTGGTTTTACATCCGTGGGCAGCGGGCAGCTCATCTTATAAGGAAGTCAGCAAATTGAAGGTGACACTTGCTGCTGGTGGAGATGCTTCAGGGGTGAGAGCAAGACAAGTCTTTCCGCTGTTACATAAGACCGCGAGCATAGCATGTAAACAGCACATTAGGCCTAATTATCACTACACGTCATGTGCTTTCAAACACTTGGACCTTACTGCAACTGTGGGAATGATGTTCGAGCTGCCTGTTGCTCAGGATGAGCAGCAGCGCAAGCATAAAGTCCCCACTTTAATCGGGTACGTGTTGCTTTAAAATGTCACCTACGAGGGCTTCCATTCATATCAGAAATCTAGTTATCCATTTTAACTTTGGGGTGGCACCCTAAAAACCTGTTCCAGTCCAAAATACACAGCCTAGAAGAGCATCAGACAGTCTAAAGTAATTAGTGCTTATCCGGCAACCAGCAGAGGGCACTGTGAGCACAGCCTGGTCTTAGATCTGCTAAGACCAAGAATATCTTGGTCCAGGATAACAAAACAGTGATGTTTTGCTGTTTCTACCCCCTCAAATACACTTTGACATTGTTGCCGACTATATGAAATTTCATCCAATTCAGCACTGTGACAAGTCTTATGATGCCCTGCCCCGATCCAACGTACTAATTGGCTGCATTAAGCTACATCGTGGAGATTGTCCCTCTATCCTCAGCAGCCCCTCGGCTTAGAGAATCAGTTCAAAGGGTTAGAAGGTCTGATTCCAGAGATGTCCTCGTCCACATACTCCTCCTCAGATACATCACTGCAGGCCATCGTCCACGTTTGGCTATGTTGTCATCCTGTGTCATAGCTGCAGCGTCCATTCAGAGCTAAAGGTTACTGTAAATACGGTGAGAAGAGGCTACCGGCTCCCCGTAAACAAGTGCACGGTCATCTTCAGACCTTTATAGGTCATTCTAAACTTTAAAGTTTCACAGCTTACTGTAACATACCAATGTCCAAAGCTAACAAATGCATGTCGGATCTTCCTGAGGTGGCATGTTAGACCAGCCAACCTTTATTAGTGAATGTGAGCGGAGGAGCAGCTTCGGGCAAGTCAACATGTCTGTGCGCGGCCCCTCACTGTAGGCAAAGGCCCTTTCATCATGTGAAAAATGCCCTGGCCAAAAATAGAAAGGCCTGATTTCTCAGTTTTGAATCATCACATGATTTTTCCTTCAAGTAACTGCAGGGGGGAAAAAGGCAGGTGAATTATGACTTAACACATACTAATACATGTAAAAAAAAAAAAACTGCATTGGAGGGCCACAACTAGGTCTGTTCTTCAGCTGAACTAGTATCTGATTGGCCATATTTCAACAAGGCCGCAAAGAAAGACAACTTTAACTAATCGTAGGGTAGTTCAGACAAAAGGAGGGCGCCTCCTATTGGCTATTCTATAAGAAAACTGTGCGTAAATGTCTTTTAAGAAGAAAGGTCACGGACACAGCAGTTTTAGCAGATTACAGCTGTGATCATTGTCAACTAAAAATATGTGAAAGATTTCGGTTTTCTTCACTGTTTTCAGCATTTATTTTAATTACTCTATATTCATATCTACATAGCAATTACAATGTTGGTCTTTCCATTAATCAATTGGCAACAAGTGGCTTCAGGATTCATTTAGGGGCTACAAATTTACAATAACAACAATAATATTCAAGAACCTAAACATGACTTTTTTTTAACTGATGATTCTGCATAATTCTTTCAGCTTTATTCTTCTTATGACATTAGGACCAGACCTTTTATTGCAGGGTTGTAAAAATTCCGTCATGGTAAATTTTTAATATTGAATTTTTTTATGTTAATGACACATTTTAGAGTTCCTCTGGTGACATTTGATTAAAAAGAAAAAAAAAAAAGGAACTTGTGGCCATGAGAAAAAAATGCATGGCTATAATAATAATAATAATAATAATAATAATAATAATGCAATAATACAGCCTGTTACACACACAGAAATGTGTGTAATGGTCTAATGGAGTTGTTGAGGGGACAGAGGCTCAGTAGACTCTTCATGAGTAAACCGTAATTTAAATATCGTGTAAAATTGTTATTTATGATACAAATGTACACCCACGTTTTTATTTTATAACAAACGTGTCCAGAGGGGCTCCATACTACATTTAATGGTATATAATTTTCAAAAAACAACCTATCCACAACAAGATTTACAGCGCTGAAAGTTTAGACATTAAGACATTATTATAGTCAACAATGTTTTACTTTTTTCCGCCGTGACGGAGGAGGGAGGCCACGAAAACACTGCAGAGTTCAGGGGTCATTTCTCCGAGGGAAGTGATCGAGTCTGCAAATGTGGGATTTCCTGACCCCGTAGCACGCACTTTACCGGGGAAAAAAATTGAGATCCTGATCCTCTGTGCCGACACGGGTGGTCTACACGTAGTTATTGACGGCGATATGTGTGAATCATATGAAGTTACATCTCTCTCTCTGTGTTCAACCTGTCAAAATGACAGGCAGCCTTCTGATTTTTCCGAATTGTCGGTGAACGCGACCGCTGATCAGGACTCGAGCTGGATTACTTACTTCATACGGTGCGAATAATCTCATTAATAGATCAAAATGGTTGATAATGTGATTGGTAATGCACTGTTTCACGTTAAAATGGCTGCTCTGAGGTGCTGCGGCACAGAGGTCACAGTGCGTGTAACCCGGTACCTTGTCGGTTGATCTCGTTCTGCAGTAGCTCCTCCATTGCCTCCTCTTCGGCGATGTCCAGAGGCGTCTCACCTTCACTGTTCACTACTCCTACATTAGCACCCTGGCTTATGAGATATCTGCAATAAAAACAAACAAAATACACTTAAGAATGCTCAAATTGGTTGCAGTAGCATGTTTTATTTTGTGTTTTTTTTTTTTTTTTTTTTTTTTTTTGGAAAAATGTAAGGTCAAATGACTCTGACAGGGTGAAGAGGAAAAGCTTTGAGGGCAAATGTCACTTCCAAGAGGAAACAGTCAAAAGGGCAGGAGCTTCATCATGTTGCTTTTGGTTCACGGCCAGTGTTGACTGACACAACACCGCAGTCTGTTCAGCTCCTGTTTGACTGGTCACATCTCGGCTACACCTTCAGGCCGAATCACAAACATTTACCAATTATGATAATTACAATAACAAAAGCGCATAATTATCTGCTCCTTTTTAAAACTGTCGACAGCTCTAAAATTAGCACACGTTACTGTGGATATTGTTGTATCTATGCAGTAAGTTTAAATGATTCTTCCTCAAGTTGTGCAAACACAGCCAACAAACCTCCACCTAAGAAAAAAGGAAGTAAAACGATTTCCAAATGACAACAAATACATTGACATTTTTGTGCTGTGATTCCTCATCATTTACTAACCAACATGTGCCCTTATTGTATCTGTTATAAGCCAATATTAGATATTTATTAACTTTGTAATTAAAGCTCGACAGAAACCTTTATAAAATGGACAAGGTTAATTAGATTAAAAACATCTGCAAAACTCAAAGCCTTTCAAAGCAAACTGTGTTTGGGCCATACAAATAAAATTGACTTGACTAGAGTTTTAATTCTGTAAGTAAAACAGAATTTTTACTGAGGGTGGATAATCGTAAACTTTACCACATTAGAGCAGGGGCTCTTTAACTTTAAATAAAGCGCCACCTGAGAAAATATTGGGCTCTCGAAATAACACCATTATCGCCAAAGTTAAAATACAGCAGTGGACAATAGATTTAGATTTATTCCCAATAAGATCATTTGCTCTCATCATCCTCACATATACTTCCGACATTGGTATATTGAAATTAAATTAAGATTATTTGTTTCATATTCACACTCTGGTAACTCGCGTACATGTACCACAGTTTGAGAACCATGGCATCAGAGCTTTACTTTAAGATATGCACGGCTCTGAGAAGTCTGCATGACTCTCGTTGCAGGCATGTAATGTGAAAGCATGAAAGATTATGAGTTCACCCATGAAACCATGAAACACATATAAGAAAACCAGAATAAGCATTAAAGTACAGCGTATCCATGGCTCTTTAAGCGATTTAACACTGTACGTTCATCTGTTTTTTAACCATTCAACATCTTTGCTTCAGCTGCATCCAATTAAAGCAGCGGTGGAAAGACTCGGGTCCTTCTCATTAAAGCGACACACCACTTGAAACAAGCTCAGTCCTTACAACTCCCCCCCCCCAAAATGGCAAGTGTGACTGCAGTAACGTTTAAAACATTTTATAACTTCTTGATTGGACTTTCTTTTCTGTCCACTATGGGTCAGCATCAGTGGATTTGACGGGTTTGTGGTCTGGATTCCTGCTGCGAGTTTCCTAACCGACCCTTCCATTTTGCAGGCTGTGGTGACACCAGGGGGCTCACAGATACTGAAGCGGCCTCCTTAACTGTTCCCATTACTGCGAATGAGGATGCGGGGACTAAAATGGGACGGCTGCTGTGGACTCGTAACCACCACCCACATCAAGTTGCCGAGTTTCTCTCCCTATGACATGATGTCTCCATTAGTCACTCATTCCAAGCCAGCCACTTGACCTTTTCACTCGCTATGTGACAACAACAAACTTCTTGTTTTCTGTAACTCTAGCCCAGTGCAGAGTGAGACAGACTTAACAGAACGGTGGCTTCTGAAAAGTTAACACCTCTGGATTAATTAAAGCTGCAGTATGCAAGTCAAGTCATGGTGATTTGTAGTTGATGTTATTCTAGTCTTTGCAAAAAAAAAAAAAAAAGAAATGATTCTTTATTTGTATGCATAAACAAATAAAACACACACAAACACAACAAAATGGAGGCCACAAATGGATTTGTACATCAGATTTGGGGTCACTTAGAAATTTCCTTTTTTTTTTTTTGAAAGAAAAGCACTGTTTTTCAATGAATGTTTTTCAATCAGAAATACACTCCATACATTGTTAATGTGGTAAATTCTAGCTGCAAACGTCTGGTTTTTAATGCAATATCTACATAGGTGTATAGAGGCCCATTTCCAGCAACCATCACTCCAGTGTTCTAATGGTACATTGTGTTTGCTGATTGCATTAGAAGGCTAATGGATGATTAGAAAACCCTCGTGCAATCATGTTAGCACAGCTGAAAACAGTTTAGCTGCTTAGAGAAGCTATAAAAGTGACCTTCCTTTGAGCTAGTTGAGTATCTGGAGCATCACATTTGTGGGTTCCATCGAACCTCGTCAATGTCTCGACTATATTTTCTATTCATTTTGCAACTCATTTGATAAATAAAAGTGGGAGTTTTCATGGAAAACACAAAATTGTCTGGGTGACCCCAAACTTTTGAACGGTAGTGTATGTTTAGTGTAAACTCATTAAAAACGGTGACCACCTCTTTAGGCATGTTTGATGCCACAGATTCACCATTAAATCAACACACGTAAAGTGGAAGATGCAACAAAGGTAAAAGCGACAGTAGGCCCTTTTCCACTGCAGGAAATGCTCTCATTTATCCGGGATTTTGAAAAACTTTGGTGTTTCCATAGAAATTACTATGAAGGGAAAAATTACCCGTAGAAAAGCTTGACCCAGATAAAAGAAGTACCTACTCTCGGTTAGGGGCTTTTCAGATTACTGGGAACTTTGGAGGGGTGGGACTGTGTGCAAAAAGATGCTGATTGGTGGAACACATTTTTTGCAGCTGTTTCTGTGTTGCCAACTTAGCAACTTTGTATTCAGACCCCTCTAACGGCTCTTATTTCAAAAGAATGACGAGTGGCAAATTTAGCGTCTTTTCTGGTGTTAGTCTTTTGAAGTGAAAATGTGTATCGTAAAAGTTGTATCTTTCAGTTCACTCTCTCATTCCAACTCAAGCCTCATCCACACTGAAAGAGAATTTTGCTTATACAATTGTTTTCATACTTTAAAAAAGTATTCCATAAAAACACCATCGATGAGGTGGTGCTATAACACTGCCACATTAGATTTTGTTTAGATGTTTTTCCACCTTGGGCTACAAAAACACAGGTTCTGTGTGGCTAAAAACCCAATAAGAAACAAAACGTTTGTGGAATATCTTTACAGTGGGCAGCCAGTGGACAAGAGGAAAGGAACTGGGCTTGTAACCAAAGGGCTGCTGGTCTAAATCCCAGGAGAGTTCTGTCCCCCGTTGTTCCCTGGGCACAGGTCAGTGCTGCCCACTGCGTGTGTGTTCAAAATAAGAGTGCAAAAATAACTTATATTTCTTAAACTTGTTCTCATGGGTAAAATGACCTTCAGCAGCCATTGCTATTGCATTAACTTCACACCAAGAAAAGTGCAGTATTAGCATTTCAGATTCACCTGACGTTTAACACGAGAACACATCAGCTGAAGTCCAGCCATTTCGTTTTACTTAGGAAACTTTGGGCTTCACCATCAAAATATGGTATAAAATGGCAGCAGGACCTTTATACAGACAATTAGTAAAAGCTACTGCTCAGATATTTCCAAGCAAACATGACATTTCTGAGAAAAGAAACCGCTGTGCATATAAGTGGAGATATAAAGTCTGATAGAACAGATATGACTGATTCTCAGAAACCCAGTTCTGCTTTTGAAACCAGGCTCTTCGGGGCTTACTCTGCTATGTCTAGGTATCCGCAGGACGCTGCAGCGTGGAGGGGGATCCAGCCCTCGTTGTCGGGCTGGTTGATGCTGGCTCCATGCTCCACCAGGAACGTCACCATGTCCACATTGTCGTCTATGCAAGCCTGGGAAGAGAGATGGAGAGAGGAAAAAAAAGGGATAAGAGCAGTGTACGAAAATGAAGAGCGGCAGAGTTACAATACTAGGCTTCAACACGCGACCAGACTTAGTGGGGAATTTTGGCAGCTGCAGTGTTCCCCCAAAAAGCCTGCACATAGAAGGGAAGCTTGAAATACACCACATAGTGTAGTACAGCTGCTACACTGCAAAGAAGTAAGGGAACAGCAGAAAAAAGGGAAAGCTTTTGTCTGCCAGCTCACTTTGCACCTTCGTTTAATCAATGCTCATGTTTAGGATTTGTGTCAATCGCTGGTACAGATGTAAAGTCAGTGTCTTGGTTCTAATTTCTATTCTGGATGACCACTCAAAGCTACCATTCACCCATTTACACCCACTCACTCACACATTCATATGGCACAGTGCTTGTTTCTATCACACATCTTTCATACCCACGCGCTGCACATCAGTATTAGACAAGTGGAGCCGGGAATCAAACCGTCTACCTCCCAGTTGAAAGACGACTCACTCTACCACTAATTATTATTTATTAATAGGCAAATCTTTTTAAAAAAACAAGCATTTTTGTTGATAAATGTTGCTGAAACCTGATTTTTTCATCCAAATGTTTGTCTTTTGGTGTGTTTTATGTACTTAATATTTCATTTATACATGTTCTTTATTGAAAATACTGTATACAACTGCAGAGCAAACTGGAGAAGACAGACCGTTAGTGTTAGTCCAATAACTGCTTATTCAACTTAAGCAATGTTTTACATTGTTTGTTATCATTAAACATTCTGGCACCAGATAGTCCTGCCATTAGGGCTGGGCAATTATACGGTCGTGATAAAAATCCAGGTCGATTATGATGATCAGCTTTGGGCATATTTACTCGATCACACACGGCGGAAATGTGAGCGTCACCAACCAATCAGAGTCTTCCTTTTCCCTGCGCCACCACAATGGCTGAAAGTGAAGCCAAGGGCAGTAAAAGTGACGTTGGACACGACCTGCTTCCACGGAGAGACATACCTCATAAATGTTTCTCTGCTGTGCACTGTGTTCTCGTCAGATAAGAGGGAGTCACACTCTATCCCAGTTTGTATCAAATAATATCAGGAATTGAGCTTTCTGCGGTGACAAACAGCTTCTGGATGTACCATATTACATTTTAGATAAAGTACGGAAAGTTAGAGTGCTCATCCCACTGTACTGTTGACTGCTGAATGTCTTTAATACTAGCAGCACTGTTAAAAAGGTAACAATTATTAAAACTGTTCATAAAGATAAAAGTAAGTGCATGTGTGATCTTATATTTTTGTGTTCCTCTTGTTAATGCACCTTATTTAAAATGTTGAGCTAGTCTTTAGTATTTAGTTTTCAGTACAGAAGCTCTAAAACTGGCAGTATTAAAAAAACAACAACAAAAAAACCTTGAAATCGGACAATATGAAAAAAATATATTCTGATAATTATTTTTGCCTGCCACACAATCCACCTTTGTTTGAAAACTCTTTAGCTTCATCTTAGTCATGATGAGCAGAAACGGGGACGACGTTACTTTATAAAGCACAGCTGAAACAAAGTGCTGTACACTAGAGATAAATAAAATAAATTACTGAAAAATACTACCCAAAAACAAATAAGATAGACAAAACAGTGAAACACCGTAGAGTGTACATAAATATACACATACATTCGTGCAGCAAGTGACACCCTCTATATCCTTAGACCCTCACATCGAGTGAGGGAAAAACTCCTTTTACAATGGGAAAAAAACCTCAGGAAGATGCACACACTCACTTCCTGCCTATTCAAATCGAACTCAGCTGTAAACAAAAAGATGTTCGGTGCGATTTCAGTTTCACTTCACTGCTGGCCTAATAACATATCCTCGATTTGGCTTATTGACGTTGTAATTAGTCGTATTTATTGAGGCTAAACAAACAAATGAAGAAAAGACAACGGGCGAACCCACTGTACCTGCATGGTCACATGATATGTACAAGTGTGTTAAAACCACTTATCTGATTGAATAGAAAACATGCAGTAGGATGTTGGGTGTTTTTGTTTTTGTCCTTTATACTTCTGAATCCTCCAGTGCAGCAAAACAAAAGTGACGCCCACAAAAATAACTAACAACTACGAGTGGGAGAGATCTGTGTTGGGGTCGTGTGACTCATTTATAGTGGCAGGTGCTGTGATTTAGGCAGTAAACTGTTGTCCATTATGTTATTCCTCTTCTACAGAATAAAAATGTCATTTAAAGTTTACAATACAAGTCATATTCTAAAAGTTTGACAGCCGCCTATTTGGCCACGTGCTTTATATGGAGCAAAGTGACTCAACTTCTTTTTTTTAAATAAACTATTGGTGTGATAGAAATGAAAGTAATAACAACAAATGTCTTGAAATTGCACTAAATAAAAACACAATACGGGAATATAATGTACTTAACTGCTAGTACCCCTGCATGTACACACACAGACTTAAAATAAATGTATTGTGTTCCGGGCCATTAACGCTAACCCTAAAACTCAAATTACTATACTATGCATGCGTGACCTAAACCGAATTCTAATCCTGACCCGAAAACCAAGTCTTAACCCTCAAAGAGACCCTTAGATTTGTAAAGGAGCAGCTAAAATGTCCTCGTTAAGACAGGTTTCAAACAAAATTTGTCCTCACAGGCTACTATAGACATGTGCACACAAACACAGGCCCTGACACTAAAAGACACCTAGAGCGACCACATAAGCAGTAGTCACACGTTAACGTCCTCCAGTAACAAAACAAACAGCAAATCCAGCAGCAGACGAAACAAAGTTCTCAAATCCAATAAATAACCAGAATTCAAAACTAAACTTGACCCCAACCGCTTTCCCTACATCACTCAACACACCGTGCCAGGACTCTCTCTCTCCCCCTCTCTCTCTCTCTCCCCCTCCCTTCCTCCCTCCCTCCACTGGGGTTGCTATGACAACAAAAGGGTTGACAAGGGAAACAGATACACATGATTACACAGCGGCCTCACGTTCAGGGCACACGACTATCCTTGTCCAAATTTGGGCCGTTTATGGCGCCGTACATGGCCACAGATGAAGAGCGCCTGTGAAGGCCTCACTGAGCTTATCTGACGGAATGTGTGTGTGTGCGCGTGTGTGTTTAACAGAATTACTTCAGGTGCACATGGCCTGGGCTCATCTGACTTCACCATTAAACGGGCAGACAGAACAGGAAAAAAAGTGGAGCAGTTCTTCTCAAAAATGAAACGCCACCTTCATGGATTTGTTGGCAGACACTTTTTCCTCGTGTGCGGAAAAATGTCTACCACCGACGGTGATATCAAGATGGCCATGTCTGCGTTTAACGCAGACTTAATCGACGACATTGTCAGTGCATATTGTTTCAGGTGCAGAAGATATTTTCCTTCTGAAGGTAGAGGCAGACAGGTGGGGCATTCACCCTCTGCTGTTCCTCACCTCCAGAGACTCGTTATAATGTGGTAGACATTCCAGTGGGATTTAAAATAAAGAATAGTGGCCCCTATCAGACGCCCACTGGGAGCTGAACTGGCAACCAAGGCAAATGGTGAAAAAGCAAACTGTCTGTAAATGAGTCAGTTCACCTTTTCTTTTGTCCACAATCGACCGACTAGAATCTGAAAACGCAGCTGCAGAGTGCAGTCTACGGTGGAAATATTTATAAGTGTACTTGATAAACCTACTGTACGTAAAAGAATCTGTTTAAAATGGAGCTGAAATGATTAAATTGATTAAATGTCATCATTTTCCATCCCCTTAATTTTTGTTTCATATCAGACAAAGCAAACAATTAGAAAATAATTCACATTATGGCTTAAGGAAACAAATATTTTGACAAATAATTTTCTGAATCTGGTTCAACCAATCAGTGATTAAAATACTCATTTAATTAAATGTAGACCTTGTTTGAACCAATTGCAAGTGTTTCTCTCTTTTCTGTTGGGCTGAAAAATGTTTTATTTCCAAACTGAAGTCTCAATTTGAAACAACACAATTAGCAAATCAAAGCGTGAAATTTAATTTTTTTTTTATTAATTATAAACACAAAAACCTGAACTGTATACAGTCCAAATAACTCGTTTCTTTTAGGGCTGATTAATCAATTATGAATGAATCACTAAATGAATCGTCAGCTTCTTCAAAATTAATTTATTTTTTTATGCTTTTTGATTTTTCCAGCACCTTAAAAGTGAATATTTTCTGGTTTCTTTGCTCCCTATAACAAAGAAATAATTAAAATGAGTCATTTTGATTACAAGACATTCGAGAACATCGGCATCAACATTTTCCCAACATGTTCTGACATTTTACAGCAAATAAGAACTCGATTAATCATGAAAATAAGATGAATTGAGTATGAAGACATTTGTTAGTTGTAGCCCTAATTTCATTAGATTCTCTCCCTCGCAATACAATTTAGAGAAGATGAAGAAGTTTTGTTCAGAAAAATCGTTTAGATATTTTCCCCCAAATAGTTTAGCCCTATTTTCCAGAATGGCAGGAACGCAGTTTCTGACCGCTTCCTTTCATGGAACAGCATGTGCGAGTGTGTCTGGATGTAGGATGACATAAGCTGGTATATTTCTTCCGCCGTTGTTTGAGGTCAAGGACCTGTAACAAACTGACACCGCTTTGATATTTTCTCCTTCTTTTTAAATGCGTCAAAGCCAAAGCTTTCTGGTTCTCGTCTAAATCCTCCCACAGGAGTTCCTCCCCACTTATTATCTCTTTAAAGTCCTCTCCTTCTCTAAGAATGGAAACAAGACCCTCAAGGTGAACGCAGCTTCACTTCCCTCCTCAGCTCAACAACAGCTTTCTTCCACTGAATTCTATTGTGAAAATCTCTTATATTGTAATGGAAGAACATTGGTACTGGTATTTACAAACAACCTACTGCAAATATTGTACTTTTAGATGACTGTTATATTTTAAAGAACATTAATATTGTATAGACTTTAGCTAACGTATCTCCTTCATTATCTATTTACCTTTCTTAAGACTGTGTTACACTCCAAGGCAAGTCATTATTGTATATTTAATTAAGTTTAATTTCCCATTAAAGTGTTTAAGAAAAGCCTAACCAGGGAAATATTTATAAATGTATTTGACAAACCTACTGTACGTAAAAGAACCTGTTTGAAATGAAGCGGAAATTATTAAATTGATTAAATGTCATCATTTTTGTTTCATATCAGACAATCCAAACAATTAGAAAATAATTCACATTATGGCTTAAGGAAACGGTGACACACAGCTTTCTGAATCTGATTCAACCAATCGGTGATTAAAATAATCATTAAATTAAATGTAGACATTGTTTGAACCAATTGCAAGTGTTTCTCTCTTTTCTGTTGTGCTGAAAAATGTTTTATTTTAAAACTGACTTCTATTGTAAAAATCTCTTATATTGTAATGGCAGAACATTGGTTCTGGTATTTACAAACAACATACTGCAAATATTGTACTTTTAGATGACTGTTATATTTTAAAGAACATTACTATTGTATAGACTTTAGCTAACGTATCTCCTTTATTATCTATTTACCTTTCGTAGGACCGTGTTACACTCCAAAGCAAGTCATTATTGTATATTTATACAAGTTTAATTTCCCGTTAAAGCGTTTAAGAAAAGCCTAACCAGGGATATGCAAAGTGTCTGGTTCATACTTCATTGTTTTTTGCTTTATCTCTGACAAATAAACTATTAAATCAATAATGGCTGTAATTGTCTGAGGCTAACAGTCATGAGAAAGTTATAGAGCATCTACTTTAAGTCCGCAACAAATAATTAATTATAAATCTAGTACTGAATTAACCGTCAACTGTTTTGATAATTTATTTGATCCGTTTCAGGGTCAATTCAAATAATTAAAACAAGCTCTGGGTTTTCAGTTTCTTAAATGTGACTATTTTCTTTAGTTTCTTCACTCAATATAACATTTTAGAACATGACACAGACCTATGCTTCGAAACTTTTACATTTGTTGAACTAAACAATTACTGGATTAATCAAGAATCCAGCGTGTTCCTCTCTACAGCTACAAGCCTGTAATGTAAAGCAATCTTTATCCAACAAATAATTATGTACAGAGAAGCATTTATTACCACGATGTAAATAAATGTGAGAAAGAAGAGAAAACGTTTGGTATCTGACAGCAGGCAGAGCGACCAAGTCACACAGGGCATGAAAAGCGAGAGATTGTGGTTATTAATTTAAAGTTATATAGGGAAATATTATGGTCTTCATGGTGTCCAACACATCACAATCAAACCCCAAGTGACAGTGACAGACGCCAATGTGTCATGACTCATTCTCAGGCACAGAATCCACAATTTAAACCAGTTTGCCCGAGACAACAACAGAGAGACGCTCTTTAAGGCTGACATAATGCACCGAGTTCTGGGAAGTTTTCTTGAAATTGTCCAGAAGAGACCTGTTGTGTCATACGTCTAGATAATATTCGAGTTCACACACTCTGGAGAATTATCTCGACACAATCTGAACCACAAACAGAACATGCGTGTCTGAAAACAGCTTTAGAGAAAACAGTGAGACAACGTCAGATGAAGGACGCCGACGTCTGCAGCCTGCAAATGAATAAACATGAGGACAACATGTACGATTAAACGACCCGGGAGCACAATCACACTCAGATTCAGGTGTGGTTTTCAATTTTCAGCACCCTCTGATTGAAGAAAACTTAAAATGGATTAATGGTAATTTAGTTCCTTTACTCTTTTATAAAATAACTTCAAAATGCTTTCTATATAGTGTAGACCAAGCAAAATAAATAAAAAACATAATGGAGAGGAAGTGATTTATCTCCACTCACCAATACATCTGTTGATAATATTATAGCTTATGTGCACAACAAAGTAAAAAAAACTGTCAGAAATCATATTTAAACATTTAATATGAACAAACTCCACAGTGATTCCCTGACTTCACGTATGCAACAGAAGAGTTGTTGTAAATATGAAGCTCAATATCTTTTTTTTATTTATTTATTATTCAGCTTTATGAATACATTTAAAAAAAAATTGAGGATTAGTATTATATTTTGTCTACCAAACTATTGTCTACCAAACTATTTGTATGGTAAACCTTACCATATCATCGTGATCTTGATTAATACACGTCATAAGTCACAGCTATTAAGATGCCCAAATGACTAAAAACAGTTAGTTATGAAATTTCTATGACAGAAAGTTAAGTACGACATATTAAAATATCCTACTTCTACAGCTGGGTATCGTTGGAATTTTACGAATTCTGGTTCGGGTTCTGCTCATCGATTCCCGTTCAAATTGATTCCAACTTTAAAAAAAAAAAAAAAAAAAAAAGTATTGTATTCTTTTATTGTAGAGCCAAGTTAAAAAAAGCTTTCTTTTTCTGTTACCCAGTTCCTAGCACATGGTATCTGATTGTTACTAATGATCAGAATTATTGTGTATGTGTTGATAATGTTAATGTGTCTAAATAACGACAACAACAACATGTTTAACCAAGAATGAAATAGACATAAACGGAAATAGTGATATAAATTATTGTTCCATGGGACCCCATAAGTTTCAACTTCTTCCCACTCCCTTTTTCCAACATGTATAATTTAGTTAAAATTTTTACATGTCTGTATCCATCATATACACTGGTCTAATGGTGAATAACAAGTATTTCAGTTCTGACCGCTGCATACAAGAAACCATTATTCCAGCGGCACAAATGGGCACCCATGACGTGCACATATGAAAAGAGGCTCGTGCTGTGCCGGGGCAGCAAAGCCAAAAAGAGAGCATGGGCTCAGGCCTTGTCAGGCCTTTGTGAGGAACATAAATAAATAGAGAAAGGCTTCATTTTAAAGCACAACAGGGTTACTCGCCTGCTCGGACAGCCCTTGAAGGCAGCACATAAAAAGCAAACCACACGGAGACGACATCAAAAAGCTAATGTTGCAAAGGGGGGCATCTCAAGGTGCCATCTCAGTAAGGCCTGGCTTTAAACTGGGGGTCAATAATATTTTCCTATAATCTTTAGTTTATACTTTCATTCAAGGAAAAGGCTTTGTTGACCAAAAACTTGGGTCATATTTAAATAGGTCAGATATTTAATCCATGAAATGTCAGAAAATATTAAGAAATGATGATCAGTGTTTCCCAAACCTCAATATATGTCTTGTTTTGTCCACAAAAATTATTCAGTTTTAATGATTTGTTGATGAACATGTTCTGGTTTCTTTGCTCCATGACATTTAAGAAGCTGAAAAATCTGAAAACTTGTTTATTTATTTTCAAAGAAAATACAAAAACGTATTAATCGCATATAATAGTTAGTTGGCAATTAATAATCGATACGTCATTGCCACCCTAATCTTTGTCTTCCACACTATGACACATCTATGAACATGTATTAAACATATGTTCGGTCACAAATTGACAAATGTGAGATAAAATTGATAAGATGTGAATTTGCCCAAGTTCAAGGAAAACCAATCCCAAAGGACGTAATGACAATTCCACACCAGACGTTAGTAGTAAGGACACTAATCTAGAAAGCCATAATGCTCTCTGTGTGCTTTTAATTTACACAAACTTCCATAAAACCAAACATGCCTCATAAACACAGTACAAAATTAGAGAGTTTTGAGTTTTGCATTGCGTGCTTTATTTGAGATGGGCACATCCCAGAATCCCAGACAAAAACACACTCAGGCCTTCACTGTGGCACAGCTACTGTGTGTACGAGGAGGAGGGCAGGTTTATTATCGAGTCAGCCATCGTGCAGAAAGCTCCAAGCTTAATTTAGAAGCACTCCACATCAAGGAGACACTTGAAGACCCCTCCCCTCCTTGACTTCCTTTAGTATCACCCTCAGATGGACGACTTTAGCGCCGGGCTGAAAAGCTACTGCTGCTGGTGGCGTGTTTTACTGCTTAGAACTCAGTGACACAGATAAAGCAAATGGATACGTACCCTGTGCCAGCAGGTAATCCACATTCAGGGACTGTAGTGAAGTGGAGCAGTGCCTGCCTATGATAACAACCATGACTGACGCCAAACTAGGGTTGGAAAGAAGAGCTATGTAAAAACTAGAAACACTCGGAGAGCGCACACGTCGGCCAAACAATTATAAAGAGTCCTTTACACACGCCAATCCAGATCAGCACCATAATCTAATTCCCATTACACATCCTTTCCTGAAAATGTCATCAAAATCTATCCATAACTTTTTATTTATTTTGCTAACAGAAAGACAAAAAACAAACACTACTAAAAACATTACCGTGGCGGTAATAATATGTAAAGGGGAAAAGACTTCCAGTGGATTAACACTTCATTCTACATACAAAGTACATTTAAGTGTTCAATCGCTTTAAAATTAAAACAGTTTGGCGTTCTTCACTTTAAAATAAGCTTGTTATATGTACTAAAAAGGTAAAAACTTGCTTCGTGGAGGCTGTCGTCTTGATGTCGTTTCAACATCAGCCTGAACGCACAAATCAGCGTGTTTTGAATTTTGAAGCAGAAGCCAACTACACAAATTTAGAACAATATCCTTCCTGTGACACAAAGGCCACCGTAGTTTCCTGACACTTGGGAAAAAGGAACTCTTCAATCTTGCAATTAGATGGCGCTCACTCTTATACACAATACCTTTAAACTAGAAGGACTAAATAGTTGGTCATCACATTTTTAAAGTATTAAAGTATCATCAATTAAATGTGGTGTTATGAGACTGTATTTTGGCTACTTCCGATAAAAATGTATGACACAACAAAAAATGTGCAACAGCTTTAATGCATAACAGGTTCAACACTTAAGAAAAAATAATAAACATATGTTTTGCATGGAATACAGCATTTCAGGCACAATGTAAGCATCTATAGCTAATTCTCCTTACCAAATGTGTGCTGTTAAAATTTCGCAGTATAAAAGCCAAATAGTGCCGTGACATCACTGTTAGTGAATGTAAACATCTGCATGTAAGTATGCTACTTTTTCCAGTTTATAGAAATGTAAATATACTTTTTAAACCATCTAGTTTTGATCCATCTTACTTGATTAAATTAATAGGCATGTTTTATATTATTTCAAACTGTAATATTCTTTGATATTAAATAATTCCTAATATTATTAACCCTTTTCCATCATATCTCACTGAAGCCCATTGAACCGATAGTAGCACCGAGCTACTGCACATGCATAGTTAAGGTTTAGCCTTTATTTGTCAAAGGCAGCTTAAGGAATTCTGTTCAGACTGTTGTGTAACCACATTCTCCACTTAACAGAAACAAAGACTTCACCATCAACGGTTTGTATGAGGAAAAACACTACACAGATATGTGGATCATGCTTCAGTCACTAAATGTAAAACTACAACAGCATCAAACAGAGGGATTATCACAGCAATGGGGGAGGAAGGGTCTGTTTGGTTTTGGAGCAGCTGTTCAAACCCCCAACACACAGAGGGCTCGAGTCACTCTCACTTCAATTGCGCTCAGTATCTCTGCGATTAAAGCACGAGCTCAGGAGACCCTGCAAAAGCTTCTTATCCGCAATTTTATTTTTGAAAACGTGAAAAAATCTCAAAATGGCAGCCTTGCCCCCACCTCCTGTCTTAAGGGCCTTTCCCACCATATGAACTTTCCTCATTTACCCGGACAATTAAGAAGGCCCGGCGCATTTCCACCAAAATTACACGGGTAAATTTAGTAAAGCTCTTAACTAGGGACTTTTCAGATTACCAGGAACTTTGGAGCTGTTTCCGTGTTGCGAACGTAGTGAGTGCTCACACCCGCTTTTCAAAAAAGCGACTAGCAACAAATCCCGCGTATTTTTCCTTGAGTTATTTGAGAGTTTGGGTTGGATTCTCACTCCCACCTTCTCACTGAAGCACCTTTACACCCCCCCCCCACACACACACACACACCTGTAGTTGTTTTATAGTTTATTCGGCGTGTTAAATGTTTTGACTGTACGTCATCAGCGGCACTCACTCACCTCAAGAACTTTGAGGTGTGGTGGAAACACAAACTACACAGATTAACAGGAACATATTAAGCCGGTAAATAAGTTCCTGGTAATAAAGGTTCCTGGTAATTTTGGTGGAAAGGGGGCTTTCCGCTTGCATTCACAGTTGCTATTTTTGTGGTCGTCGTCTTCTTGTGTTGTGAGTTTGTTTGGTGCATTTACTTTGTTTTAACCTTTAATTTTTCTTAGCCACCCTAGCTTATCCGAGGTCGGGTCGCAGGGGCAGCAGCTTAAGCAGAGAGGCCCAGACTTCCTTCACACTTCGTCTAGCTCTTCTGGGGGAATCCTGAGACTTTTATTTTTTTTTTTAAAAAAAAGTGTGTTCACAACGAGCAAGCTTTATGGGCATATTCCACGTGGCAATGTTACAGTGCCACATTCAGGCCTGGCATTTATACTACAGTGTTTAGATTCATTTGTGTGTGTTTCAAGATTTCCATGTGGATAAGGCCTAAAAGAAAACATTACAAAACAAGCTCATAAAAACAAATTATTCTGATATTTTTTGCCATATTACATGATCATTTTGCACTTTTAATGAGACCTCTAAAGATTTCCAAGTAACAAGAAACTGCATCCACAACAAAGCATCATAACACAAGTTTCAAAAGGAAAACAAATAAGCTGTTTTTCCCCCCATATACATATACATACACGACATAGCAGCTCCTTATGGAGCTGAAACCCTGATCTCTCTCTTGCTTTCCTCCTCTCCCTCCCCCTCTAGTACTACAACTTCTCTCTGCAGCCACCTAACCAGTGAGCAGCCAGGCCGTGGACTAACATACCAGTGGAGAAATTCCCAGATAAGTAATACTCCTAGCCTCGGGCTTCAGGCATCAGCACTCTGGCCACTCCTCGTGCGCTACGTCACTGGCTCGCAGGCGCGCAGCCACTTCCACAAAAGGAATTCCTTCTTACCGCCTGCATGGAAGTATGAATGCATTATGTATCTGTGCCTGCATGAGTGTATAAGTGTATAAGTGCGTGAGATAAGGCCGGATGCAGAGAGAGAGAGAGAGAGAGAGAGAGATGGATGTGAAAACATAAGAATTACTGAAGATATATAATATTATATCTGAATTACATGATATCTGGGAGGGGGGTGCAAAAATTGTGAGAAAGTTTATAGTAGTTTATAGTAAAAGGTCAATTCTGTAATTTACACCTGAGACAAAAAGGAGATCACAGCTTCTGTGCCGTTAGCAGGGTTCAGGAGGCCAGAGGGTGTGAGGGGGAGGGTTAGGGCGCTGCAGGGCGACCAGCTGGGTCCCTACACTAAATGAGACCTGTTGGGACCTTTAACCAGAATATACACACACGTACACATCAGTAGTCTGGCTTCTGCTGCTGCTGCTACTGAGGACAACCATATAAGGCCCTGGGATTCCCATGGAAAAAAAGGGAGACCAGGATTGAGGAAGAGGGGGGGAAAAAGCCAGCGAGATCCTAACCGTATGCTTCACTTGGGCTTTCTCTGGAAAGCCAAAACAATAGCCCCACTTTAGAGCCAAGTTTGTTTCCATGCGAGGGGTCCAAAGGAAGGGGGGAGGGGGCACCAGCGCAGCGGGCAGAGAGGTCGGACGGCAACAGAGAGGTGGCAGAATTCAACCTCTGTTGATATTTCCTGTATAATAGAAGCCTTATGTTGAGGCTACGACACAGAGGACAGCTCAGTCAGCAGTCACTGTCAGTCCACTAAAGAGGCATTGAGCATGGGCCACAGTACACCGCTCTCCCCGCCCCCCCCCAAACACCCTCCACGCAGCGTATTGGCATTATGTCACTATTCACTGCAACAAACCACGAACCCAACAAGGTTAAAATGGAGAGTATGGATGCCAGGGTCTACACTGCAGCCAATTTACAGCCATTAGCAGGTCACGTATGGATTGTCACCAAAAACTGCATCACCACGACACCGTCACACAAACATTACCTACCTGCGAAGACTGTAAAATGAAAAACATACAATTCAATGAGCTCTAGAAACCCTAAAAGCACATACTGTAAATACTAGGGATTGGAGCCGCTGCAAACTATTTTCAAAGTCACTTACTTTCCTGATTAATCAATTAGTTGTTTCATAAGATTTTGAAAAATGTTGATTGGTGCTTTCTAAACCTCAAATATGTTCTCAAATGTCATGGCATATGCATAAAGTTAAAATAATGTCATCTTTTTTTGAGGTGTAAGAGAACAACAATATTGATTTTTCAACATTTTTAGATATTTAATAGAATAGACAACTGAACTATTAATCAGAGAAATAATAAAAAAGCTTAATTTATTATGAGCATATTAAGTTACTTGCAGCCCTATCAAGTCGTTCATAGTTGTTGGGTGTTAATGCTCCACCACATGTTAAATATATTACACAGTAAATTTTGAATTGAACCTTGACTTAAAAATAATTAAACTGCAGATCAAATCATGACGACATAATGAAAGAGATACTTTGGTAATTGGGATTTTCTAAATTCCTTTTCAAATTGTTCAGCCCTAGTTGTCAATTTCTTTTGCTGCAACACAAACCACACAATTTAAAAGCAATGAACTCATTAAAATTCACCATGTTGCTTGTTAAAATAAAGAGAGAGCGAGTGTGAGGCAGTGCTGATAACTTTCTATAGGCATGCGTGTCTATGTTCGACTTGCATTAGTGATAAAAGCAGAGGGAGTGGAAGAAGCAGGCTCACTAGTGGAGCCTCAAAAAGGAAATGAGAAAAATAAACAGCCACTTCCTGTTCCTCTCTGGCTTGAAATCTCCAACACCCTGATCCTCTGGCCCGAACCACATCAGTGAGGAAAGACGAGCAGTAGTTGTTCTGGGAGTCTGCCAACACTTGGCATGAGAGGCATCCATTTTTTTTTTTTGTTATTGTGCTACAAACAACCCGAATTAAAACACAAAACTCTATGAAAGCAAGTCATTTGAATAACATTCCACATTTGACAATCTGCCACATCAATGATCAGTATCAGCTGCTTAGACCATACTCCACAGATGAACACATTATGTACAAACTCATCCATTCTCTGTGCCTGTATTTGTTAAATACCCATTATTCATTAAATTAATGTGGTTTTTGATTGTCAACGTGTAATAAATATAATTAATGTTTTGGTGTCCACTATAGCTATTCAGGAAAATGACGTCACTGGCTCTAAGCATTGTTTTTCATGCAACAGCTGGACATGTTTTGGTTCATTAATTATTCATTAATAACTCAGTGACCTGACTTTTACTCTCTATAAAACATGAAATATAGTCTCTGAGGACACCGAGAACTCAGTGTCATATTCTGAAATTTGTCTCATTACTAAACTTGTGTTATTTTTGTAACTCTTTTTTTCCATTTAAATTTTTATTTACAGTCACTTTTTCTGGTTCAGTCTCTGAATAAAAACAAAGAGATATTTGGAAATGCTGAATGCCACTGCAGACTTACTTATCTTCCTTCGCCAGTTAAGTCGGCCAAATCCTTTTTATTGTCCAGTCAGAGGCACGCGAATACATATAAGCATGAAAAACACACTAGCAATAAATAAAACATTAGCTCCAGGCTAACATACGGACGTCAGTCCGTTTCAATAACGGGCCAGAGGACGCACTCAGACTGTCAAAGCCCAGGACCATTTACTGACACTGCTATTCACTGGCTCCATTGACTCACAACAACACTAATGGAGCAGGATCACAGCAAACAGGTTCATTCAGTCCTTTGGTCACAACTGAAACATCAGTGCTAATTAACTGCCAAGAAAGAACATTGCTTTTAGACAGTGTATCAGCTCACAGTCTTTAAAAAGGAACACTAGTATGCAATATAGTATACCAGGGTGGCTTATCTTGAACTGAAAATCATCGTGGATTTACAGATTTTGTTGTTTTTAGGACTACAACAGTTTTTCCCCCCAACAATTTAAACATGTTTTCACATTTTCCAGCTTAATAAATATGAATAGTTTCGGGTTTCTTACTGCTACATAACAAACAAATCATTGAAACTTGGCCAGTCTGGTTTGTGGACAAAACAAGACATTTACAAGACATTTACATCCTTTCGAGGTTTGGAAAACACAGACATTATTCAACATTTTCTGACATTTTTGGGACCAACTAATCACTGTTCTAGTTGCTCGACAAAATAATCGTGAGTTGCTGCCCTAGTTTGTTTTGAATCGTCACAAAATCTAGATTATGACTTATGACCTAATCACTGTGTTCACCTCTGTCCCTCATTTCATCATCTAAAGATGCAGCCATTTTGAGAATAAATGGAAAGAATGTAACCTCACCCTTACACAAGACAACAAATGCACATGTGCTCTCTTTTTTTCCTCTCTTTCTCCCTCCCTCTCTCTATGTCTTTGACTTAATTGTGCTCATCGCTCTGGAAGACAACGGAGTCTCTGCACGTCCAGGTGTTTTCTTTTCAAAAACAGCTCATAAAAAGACACTCGGTGTGAGGCCTGCAAATGCCGCCAAGCAAACACCAGCAGGATGGCTTCATGAGGAAGGAGAAGAAGAAGGAGAAGAAGACCTGGCTTAAAAAGAAGACAGGCGCTGTGTGTGCTACGGGGTGGAAAAAAGAAAACAAGCTGAAGTCATCCCACAAACATTTCACAGCAGCTCAACACTCAGCACAAGACAGAAGAGTCCGAGTGACAGAAAAGCAGTCCACTTGTAGACGAAAAAATGGTCTGCAAGGGTGAATATGAGTGGTAAACATTCTAAAACTATTTTTGAATGCGGCCCACAAAGCAGGGAATCAGGATTAGGATGACCACAGCAAAACACAGGAGATTACACATGGAGGCAAATGATCAAAACCTTTAGAGTAACAGGAAAGGTGCGAATGGGCTCTTAAATAAGGTCAAGTCCGTGTCTGTAGCTTTGCCGCTCAGTCAGCGCACTCACGTACGTGGCGGCAAATTTACCTCACTGAGGAATTCTCCTTACGACCCCAGGTGAACCAGTTGCAACCTGCAGCGACGCTCCACTGAAATACTTCAACCAACACTCGCTGTTCCAGATCGTCTGGTGGGGAAGCCTATGGCATTTCATCTATGTGTTCTCACAAGACCGTCATAAAAAGAGAGTGGGAGTACAATCTAAGGGAATGTGTGAAAACTTTTCCTTTTGATTTCATCAAGTAACCGCCATGATAAATCGGACACACTTATGAGAAAAGTGTTGGTGTGGTGTCTTGAAATAGCGCTCAGATGTGTCGCAATCAACAGATGACCTGGCATGTTGCAAAGCACCACACGGACTTCCTGCTGTTGATTATGGGGTTTGTACAGAGGCTGAATGAAAACGGCACACGAGGCCAGCGAAACAAGGAGAGACATGCCAATTAAACAGACGCAGGTAAAATATATACATGTTCTGGGCCTGTGATTCTAAAATTGAAACACACTGTGGTGCTTCAGTGACTCACTGTGGCATTGCATTAAATGAGCTACACACCAATAATTCAAAACAAATAAAATTAAAAAAGGGATATAGTTATTCACTGTGGCTGATCAGTGCGTTTCTATATGGTTTTAAGCCATAAAGTCATGGAGAATGAAGTGTCCAAGTTCAAAATACATTCTAAATGACAGTTGCATTCCCTTTAAAACAGGACAGACACACTGCTCTGCCATAAAATTCATATATTCAGGGTTCATGTACCCTTTTTTCAAGGTCACATTCAAGCACTTTCAAGGTCATTTTCATACTTTTCCCAAGACTTCACAGCTCTGGTTAATTTATAAATATTCTAAGTAACTATTTCACTAGTTATAACACCATCAAAAGAGATGGTGTTATACACAAAATGCCCAAAATCATATTTTATAACCGTCACGGTCACACACACCAGTGACATCACTTTCTGACTTAATTCCTCAGTCTAATAAGGAAACTCTTCAGTCAATTTGCCATTTGTTGTAAAACAAATAGTCACTATTCCAAGTGTTTTTCAAACCCTGAAAACACAACATTAAAATTCAAGCACATATGAGAACCCTGCTCTCTTGTGGCTGATGAGTCTATACCTTTTCAATGTGGGGAGTTATGTTTTATACCATTTTCTCTGCTTTTTTTTTTTTTTTTTTAAAAAGTCCAAATAGTCAGATTTGTTGCCTGATATGTAACATTCAAAACACAGTTAAATAGCTTCAGTACTGGTCAGTCCTTCAACCCATTCAATTATTGATTTTTAAAATGAAATACGGGTCAATAAAAGGCATAAAATGTAAGACATTACACCACTGCGCTGTCCATTTAACATTGTTCCAGCTGTTGTTTTAAGGTTTTGGCTGGATTTGATCAATGTTGATCCAGGCCTGCTTTGATTCATTGCCGCATATCATCTGTTTGAAGTCAAACAGATGATATGTGATGATCAGTTACAGTTTCCCTCTGCAGGTTCTATTCTCTTTCATGTGGTTAATATTATCATAATGGAGTTAATGTTTCCACTACTGACTGTACTGCCGTTATATTGTGATTCGACAATATTTTTGATTAATGGCATTAAAAAAACAAACAAAAAAAAAAAATTAAAAAAATGGGAGGGCTTTTAATCACACACCAAAAATACCAAAGATGCATCGCTGTCAACAACAGACAGTCAAAACTCACATGGCATGAAGTTTTACATCTACTGTAAACAATGGCCATCGTAAAACACAAAGAAAATAATAGCCAATCGCATTGAAGGAGCACTGGCAGTTGATTAGTCAAGGTAGACAAAGAACAATGAAACCCAGAGGGTCTGGATTCCAGTCTATGAATTATTAAGTTGCATCTTAATGTATTCTAGAATATGTTAGAAATGCATGACTGACTGGCTGCTCATGACTTTATTCTTGAACAAAGAGCACAAATGTGCAAGAAGCATTTCACAAGAAAAGTGATGTGAAAGCAGACAGCTTCCAAAAATCTACAGACATCAAATGATGCAAGACAGTAAAAAAAAAGTGTATTTTCATTTCAGAAGTCTAAAAATAATAATCATAATAATAATAATATCAGATCCTGCTGCCAGTGTAAATGAAAATCACTTTTTTAAAAAAAACAATGTGATCAGGAAAACCTTCACCAAAAAGAGATGCTTGATAAATCAGTTTACGACTTCATTTCATGTATGTTATTTGAAACATATACACATAAATCTGTACTAAAAGGTTAGGAAAGTTCAGCAAAATGTGTTTAGGGACACAAAGAAAATCTCTTCCGACCCAGGCTTTGGGCATGATTTTGTAGGGTGGCACAGTCTTGTTGTGGTGAAAAGAGACAGCAAAGAAGAAGACGGTAACTATGGAAACCTGCTTGGGGAAATGTAAGGAACAGAGGTAGAACTCAGGATTCACATAATACAAGGACATTAAAATGAAGTCAAACTCCTGGAGAAAAATAAATGCTGCCACAATGAAATGGGAGATTCACGCACACATGCGTGGAAAACTACAATTCTTCGTCTAATAATTTCCAGGAGGCTACATATACTAGTTCAAAGTTTTTAAATCACTGTTTGAAGTTTTTAGCCCTTAAACCAAAGTGAAGGCATGATGATTTTAACAACCCTAAATATAATATCAAATGTGGATTTGCAATGATTTGTATTAATGTCCCTTCCAAATAAACTCATCAATTCATTGTCAAACTCATCAATAAACTCATTGTCATCGGGGATAATTTCCCTTAAGGGAACATGTCGTTTACACCTACAACATCCACAAGCTAATGAAAAATAAGAATATGCATTTATCTCTCATCCTCAAAAGTAGCCTTTGGTCGACAAATATCAGATGTGGGTTCTATCATACAGGCTGATGATAATCAGTCAAAGGTCCTGAAAGATGTTTGTGCATTAAAATGTTGTCACAGTGCTTCGGAATAGCTGAACAGGTCAGATGGTGGGATTTTTCTTCCTCAGGAAGAACAAAACAAGGCTTGGGGTCTGTAAGAATATGCTATGAGGTTAATCACCTTCTCCAAGGTCAAACAGGAGCACTTTCAAGATCCATTTTCATGCCAGCACATTACAGATGAGGGGTGAATTAACAGTTTTCCTTGAGCTTTTCCTACTTATTTTATTCCTCCGCCAAATGTGCAAACTATTCAGTCAACAAGCCATTTGTTAAAGAAATATAGTCACAATTTTAAGCAATTCAAGGATTTCAAGCACCAGTATGATGCCTCTATCACAAAGAGAAGGACACGCCAAAGGCATTTCTGGCCACTCAAACAAAGCTGAGAGTCTCAGTGTTGGCGCTGTGGTGAGATCACGGCAATTATGTAACGTATTAAAATGACTGATGCTGGCGTGGATGAAAAAGAAACACCTCACCATCTTCCACCACATGCTCTGCAACTGTTCCATTACAAGTCTCATGAAGCTGACTCTCATTTCAAACTGCCAAACACACACTCTTCCTCAGTTTATGTCTCTGCTCTCTCTGTGCTCTGTTATGCAACTCCCACTCAGTACATGCAAATCCACCAACACAAGTGACTAGCAACCTTCCCCGAGTCGTCGTCATGGAGACGGTACAAGATAATGTTCATAGACTTCAGGGCCATAATGAAGGTGTGTAATGTCAACAGAGCACAGGGACCGTAATACCCAGCTCTGACATGTTAAGCCGAGCTGGGGAGTCCAGTCACCTCGGTCCAAGGGATCAGCAAAGGTCATGCATGCGTGCATGCTAAGGGGGGGAAAAAAAAAGTTCAGCTGTAGGTCAGTGTGGAGATTTTCTCTTGTGGAGCAACAAGACCTGGTCACCTCCACACTAATTGCCTCGGCGGAGCTCAGTGGGCAGCAGTCGGCTGGGGTTGTGCCCTGGCATCGTATGGGGGGGAAGAGAGTCGAGCCAGAGAGCGAATGACTAGAAGGGAGGGGTTTACGGTGACAGCTGAGGAATGTCTGCCCTCCTCTCACTTTGCCATGGTTTCTAGCGACTGTCATCTTAGGAATGCACGGGGCTAGGACGACTAGACATGGAATGCTAGCCTCCGAGACCAGTTTAGCCGACGGGATCTGGAATCTCCACTTGTCTACAACTAGAGACCTCATTCACTCACGCTTCCTCACCCCCGCGTAGCCGAAAACCTGCAGTCTGTGTTTGGGTCTGTTAAGTCGCAAAACAGGTCTTTTGACGCATCTCACAACTGGAGGCATGTATGTATCCTCCGCTTGAAGTCAAACCATTTTCATAAAATTCTTCATAGAGTATGAGCAATCCTCTGTTATCATTAAAAAGCCTATTATATCTTATCAGGTGGACAAAAAATAGAAAATTGTTGGCCAATAGTTGCAAATCAAAAAACCCATATCGGTAATTTTGCTTGCTGGTATCATCTTGAATGTCATACGTGTTCATGTCTAATCATTACAGGTTAATTCTTCAACCCCCACTCCCAACAACGCTCATTCACACAAAGAAACCTGTTACAAATCACTTAAAAGAGACAGCAACAAAAGATCATGTTTACGGGCCGTTCAGCAACGTGTCATTTTAAAAGAGACAGAGGGGCCTGCGACTCACGCAGCGGCACAGCCTCTTGCCTAAATGTGAGACTATGCCAGGGGCGCACTACAAAGCAGAGCGACAGACTCTGAGTCATACCCAAACTTAGTATCATCTCCTGAAACCCAGTTAGGAGAACTTGTGGTGGAGGTATTTATAACCCTGCACCGGTCACCAGCAGCGGTGGGAGTGACAGCGCTGCACCCAGTGAGGAGCGAGGCCTCATGTAACATCACAACACATGTCATAATAAAGCCAAGAGGTCAGTCGCTCATAGAAGAGGGCACTGCAGTGTACTGGACCAAATTAAGTTGACAAAAATCACATGTGATGTTTTCAGCAATCAAGAGACTAAGGGATCATGCTACACAGAAACAAAGTTACTGTGTCAAAGTAAAAGGAGATTCAAAAAGAAAACCTTAGAATCAACAAGAAATGCATGCCCAAAGACAGCAGGTGATAGAAAGTCAACCTTCTATTTATTTCACTTGAAGCAGCAAATACTGCTGCAGCTCTGGGATTAGCATTTTAGCACACAAATCCCAGCTGTGCCTCAAACTTTTTTTTTTTTTTTACACCACAAAACCCTAAAGGCGAGGGATCACATGCGGGTCGACAATACACACACACAAACACACTCGCAGCTCTCGTCCAGAGATGGTCAGGTCTGGAGTGTGGCAGTGCAAATTATTTCTTGACTCAAGCTCATCCCTGTACATTAGCCCAAAAAAAGGCAACATTTCCACCCAATGAGCTTGCACGGTGGGTTGGGGGGGGGGGGTTCCAGTGGGCATGCTAATTCCACACTTAATGATAGATAACTCGGCTACAAATGGTTCATTTACCAACAGCATTCATAAATACAGAAAAACTGAACTGGAATCACTACCCTATAATGAAGCTCATTATCTAGCCCTGAAGAACTGCTTTTAAAACTTTTACTAGCGTGTAGCAACATACCATGAAGCAAGGTGCAGTAAACCGTAGAGCTTACAAAGACTAGACATGTGGGCATGAGTAATGAGGTGACATCACTGGAGATCTATGCACACATTAAACATTTTATTTCAGAATTCTTCAGTTAATCCTGAGATCATTTTAGCACTATTAAGACAACCAGGAGAAGAAAGCAACGCTGCCTATGCCATTAAAGCAACTGTGAACATAATTGTTACCACAAACAATTACAAAGCATTTGGATTTAGTATTAAATACCTGAGATGTTTATTCACTCAAAGAGTCTATGGTCTATAAAGCAAATGATAATGTCCGATGTAGAAATTGAGTCAGTGACTTCAGTACAAATACTCTTACATATTTAGAGTTAATGTCATTACAGATAATGAACAAATTTGATTCTGATGTACAAAAACTGGTAAACTACTACATTATTATCTCTTCTATGTTAAATCACAGTTACCTGCCTTTGAGCAAAACCATTCAAAAATGGATGGATTTTTTTATAGCAATTTCTAGGAATGTAGGTTACAAGCCAAAGAAGAAATTATTAGATTTATGATACACATACATATTTAACATTTATTTACAACATTTTTTTACTTTGAGAAATAGTATGTTGACACTGTGGGAAACTAAGTGGCCTTGATGGAAGTTTACTCTTTTTACTTAAATCAAAATATAATAGGCCTTATATCAAATGAGAGAAAAATGTTTTAATGTACAAAATTTCTCCAGTTACAATTTCTTTAACTGTTAGAGAGGTGAGGTCATACCTGGAGGACAGCACAAACTGAATAGAGCTGTAAACAAAACTGGCAAATCAAGAAACTTCAATGACTGATTCCCAGTGAAACATATATGCATTTTACATGTAAATGTAAATCTACTGTCAGTATAGTACATATAACTGAAACCCTGTGTCCTTATCTGCTCCTTCACGCCATCATTGTTTTTCGGCCACTAAAGGACCGTGTATATTAGCCATTCTCCAAGGTTTGTTTCAGAAAGCCTCACACGTAGCTCAACATTCTATATTACAAGTCAAACACGGGCTGCCATTTTCGTTATTTGGCTTTGGAAGCTCCACAAACGAGCAAACGTAGCTAAAATGGTTAGCGGGCAAATAGTTCGCCCAGCACGCCCCGGTAAAAAATTAACCAGATTAGTATGTCTTGGTAAATCCGATAAACACCAAAAACCGCAAGTTCGAGTCAAAACGTGGACAAATGACGTTCTCCCAATGAGCAAGCTAACGAATGAATTAACTTTAGCTAAGCACCTCGCACGGCTAACTTAGCTTAGCGTGCTAATGTAGCGCTTGGGTACTTTTAGCTTGCGATTTACCGTCTTATTTTTTATATAATGCAACACGCACTAACGACAGTGGTATGTGGGGACTGTGTAAATGTGATGTTTAGAGTAAGCGGGGGCCTCGCAAATGCGCATTTGCAACTATCGCTGACGTTGTAGCAGACCGAAAAGCTAACTAGCTAACATTAGCATCCGCTTCCTCTCCAGAGGGTAGTCACGGTCGCGGTGCAGGGGGTTTATCAACAAATCGACTTTTCCTCGTTAGCCAGGTTTTAGCCATTCAGGTCTGGACGAGAGTTTCTATCAATGACAACATTTATGTTACGCTCCTAACGTGACACGATCACAGGTAATAAACAGACGTACAACTAAAACCACAAAGGAAACGTGACCTATGTTTTTAAAAACATTAAATAAGGTATCGCCTTACAACACTGAACTACAGCAATTAGACTGCACCCATGGGCTGGTGGGGATGTGTGCACACAAAGTAGCTCACAAAGTGAGGGTTTTAAACTTTGTGGCTTATTGTGAACTACACCCTGAAAGCTACGTGCATGCTGTCGAGAATCAGTATATTACATAAGCAAGCTACTAAAAGAAGCTACCCCAACTGTGCGTCGAAGAGGACGGGTGTGCTGGGTAGGTAAACAACGGGATGAGAATGGCTTCCATTTGACAGGTGTTCCACAGCAGAGCAGAGCACAGCGGTTTGTTGTTGCCAGTGTCCCGGTGCTGACTAACACCTGGGGGAGGCCGGAACACTAACCTGGTGTAAGGCGGTGAGACCGTCCACATTGGCGTAGTTGATGTCGGCGCCCCGCTCGAGCATTCGGAGCACCTCCTCGGTGTCGCCGCTCGAGCAGGCGGCCAGGAACACGGCGCCATCGTCGAACTTCACCTTCGTCTTCTTCTTCTTGAGAACGGGAGGCTCCTGGTCCGTCTCCGAGCCCAGCCATCGCTTCAGCTGCTCGTTCCTCTTCTGTTTGGCGTCCGCCATCTTCATCCCCCTCCTGTCTCGGGCTTCTTATCTGTCTCCGAGAGAGGATATACTTTATAGTACCACTATCCCACAGCGCACTGGGGCGTGGGAAGGGAGGGCTGGAGAGGAGGGGGAACTGAGCAAGAGAGGGACAGAGCAAGAGAGAAAGAGGGCGTCTGGGCCGTTTTCCACAATCTCGCGAGAACTGGAGTCCAGGAGCTGCAGTATAACGTCATCATCAGCACATTATAAGGGCCGCGAGTGAGAGAGTGAGCAAGCAAAGTAATCCCATAAATACAATCAGGGGTCTTTATTACATAAAACAGTCAGCTGGTTCACAAGCAACATTCCTAATAAAGTATTGTGGAATGTCTGTTTATATTGAATAGGAGCATAGTGGTCAAAGGTCAAACTTAGTTCATGTACTAAAAGTAGAAACAACTAGAAAAGCACTTGGGAGAGTGCACGCCTCCGCCAAGCAGCTCAGTTCTCTTTATATTGTGATTTGCACCCAAAATTATTAGTTCTACAATTATTTAATCTACATTATTGGATTCCTTGACCACAAAAGCATATTATTAATTTGATAATTATTCACAAAAATCAATATTTCTCTAATAGCGATTTTATTCTGGATCTAGCTCCATAGCTATTAATTACATAAAACAGTCAGCTGGTTCACAAGCAACATTCCTAATAAAGTATTGTGGAATATCTGTTAATATTGAATAGGAGCATAGTGGTCAAAGGTCAAACTTAGTTCATGTACTAACAGTAGAAACAACTAGAAAGGCAGTCAGAGACCACACCTTCCCCCAAGCAGCTCACCCCTTATATTGTGATTTGCACCTAAAATTATTACTCCTAGAATTATTTAATCTACATTGTTGGATTTCTTGACCACAAAAACATAACCTTAGCATTTAGAAACACCTTAATATCATTATTAGTTTGATAGTAGACAGTGATAATGGCAGTTTCTTCTGGATGTAGCTCCATAGCTGTTAAAGATATCGCAACTCCTTTGACACACTTATGATTCAGCAGAGTCTCAGCTACAGTTTGATGTTAGTTTCATGTCTGTATCTTTATTTTTCCTTGTTCTGGATCGTAATATCGAGAATGTTCACAGGATCCTGATCAATATTTGATATATTATAGAACCTGTTGTGCCCTTATCCTTTTCGGTCCTTTTTTTTTACCGAGCGCGCTGGCCATTTATTGTGGAATTACATACATAAATGCTGAAAATGGCCCTATTTCACAATAATAATGAATCCTTAAAAATTCCAGCTTCTAGATCTTGTCTCATTACACACCTTTCCTGAAAATGTCATCAAAATCCGTCCATTAATTTTAAGTTATTTTGCTAACAGGCAAACCAACGCTGGCGGAGGTAATCAACTTCCAGGAGGAGGTGACTGAGGTCCAGCAAGGAAGAAAGAGTGACATGTAATTGTGAGTCTGCAGACTGCAACACTGGCCTTCACTGACCAGAAAGGATGTCATTCTTCTTTGTTTGCATAGAGGACGTCCACTGCAAAATGAGAAAAGCACTGTCCATTCCCTCCTAAATATTGCACACTGGACGTTTTAATTAATTGCAAATGTATCATATCCCTGTCAAAAACACTAGAACATAAATCCATAGTGTTTAATGTAGGATAAGTACACAAACGTACTGTAATATAAGAGCAGTAATGTACTTTAAATAAAAGCAATTCTTAATTCATTGTTATTTTTTAAACTGACATTCACACAATTATGATGCATCCATTAACAATGGAACTTTGTATTATTTCTGTGTGTGTTTTGTTGTTTTTATTTTTACATTTATTTGCCAAACAATGTAAACCTGGCATGTATATGTATAAATAAGATTCTTTAATGATATTTTATTGTCATTTATCTGTGTATATTGTGTATTATTCTTGGTAGCAATTCAAATTAATGTGACGATTATGATTGTTCTCAGGCGTTTGCGTGTTGTTATTTTTTCATAACCAATGTGACCTGTCTTTCTTTTCATTTCAGGAAGTGTCATTTAGACAGTGTGTAAATAAGCTTAAGGATTTTCCCTCTTCTTCCCCTGCAAAACAGCAACACGGAAAACTATTATTCCAACCTTGTCATGTGTAACCTTCATGGTTTCCATGTCATAAAAACATAGGAAGGGATTTTTTTTTAAAAGAAACCCTTTTCCGACAGAATATCTGTAATGATTTGATGGGCAACACTTGACGTGTTATGAATGTCCAGTCTTGTGGACTCAAGCATCGGGGTGGTCCACCTCAAACTGGAGTAAAAACAAGTTGGCCATACAGGCGAAAAGTGTTTTTTATTTTGGCAGCGTCATGTGTTATTGTTGGCGGATTCCCATGTGTACACAGCAGGGGGGTGCGGAATTACCTCTGCATACGCAAGTCGTGGCTGTAAAGGCCGCAGTCCCCTCCTTTTTGTGTAAAACTGTGGTGTCATTACAGACGATAACTGATGTTATTTTTGTGTTTAAAGACAATTTTGAGACGTAAACGATGCCGCTTGTGCTCGATCAGACACCACCCAGCCACTGAACCCGCGGTTGACATCCTGAATAACAAGCTGTTCAAGCAGAATCATGATCCAAAACATTTACATACAACTGTGACCGTGAGCTGTTGTGTCAAAGTCACGCAAAGCCCTCGATTTTCCTCATTCTTCATGTCCCAGAGACGGAATGTAGGCAAATCATTTCAATCATTTATTCTCTGAAAACACAGCAAAGGAGACTCCAGCTGTGGCACACGGGACACTGCGTAAGAGAAGATGAGAGGGCTGAGCCGTAAAGTTACACAAGTGTCCTGGGAAATGACTGTGGTTCTGCTGAGTCATCGGGACGGTGGAACACCGACAGCGTCAGTGTCAGGAAGCTGTTGGCCACAGGCTTCAGTGTGCTGATATGTGGAGAGTGTTTTGCTGTATGAGCCACATGTAGCTGCGACTGTAATGGATGCTGACTGTGCTGACGCTTGCAGCACAAACAGCACAAAGTTGTGTTGTTTTAAATGAGGCGCTTGAATACTAAGTGACCGTGGAAGAAGACATGTAACAGGCACATGTGGCGCTTTGGTTTCAGTGGCGGGATTAAATCAAAAAAGTCACATGACTATTTTAAATCATTAAACCTATTCTGCCACATGATTTTATAGAGTTTAAAACTATTGTGGATAATATATTAAACAATGCCTGCCTTTGAAGAAGTCTATCAGCTCCACATTGATCTCGACTCCATGTTTCTCAGTGTTGCAGTGTTTAGATCCGCTGTCGCACAAAGGAAGTGATTTGTTTATGTCAAGATGGATGGAGGCAACAGCATCATTGCACTAGCAAAGAGCCTCAACGGCTGCAAACAAGTGGGAGTGGGACTGAAATCACAAAGGAGAGCCCAAGAAAGGTTTCAGGAGTTAATTTTGGTGCTCAAATAACTCTAGTCGTTCTGCGGTTTGACCCAACGTCTGTCCGACGGTTCGCTTGACTTGGCAGGCGACTTACTGAAGGTGTGCAGTGCCACCTTTGGTGGTGTTTGGATAAGAAATGCAAACAATAATGGTATAAACGTTACAGATATATCACTAAAAGAGCCACTTTCACCCCCTTACACAGTTCAATTGGTCCTTATTATCATATCATTATTTCAATATCTATATTAATGTTTTAAATTAAATATATAAATAAAATAAAGAGCGCTTTTATTGTGTAAACGTGACAAACCAGCCAAATGCACAGAAAATACAGGCACACTTACACAGGTAACTCTAATAGACCAATTAGAGGCCGATTATCAACAGCCACAAATAAAAAAAAAAAAGTCACTGAAATTTACGCACTGCAGCTTTCAATTCAAAATCTGCTCTATCAGGTTTATATGTTTAAAACTGGATTTAAGTCAGGAAAAAAAAAATTCCCTACAGGTGTTTGCATTTTTTAACTTTGCAAATGTCGCCGTTTGCTTAAAATGAACAATGTCAACGGCACAGTTACATAAGAGGGGGCCTCATGTTGCTCCGAGGCCGTGGAAAGACTTCAACGTAGAGTAGATCTACAGACACTTAACGCAGTAACAAACAATCTGGCGGAGCAGCAAAGCATCCTGTTTGTTCTTCCTGCCATAGACCGTCCACAGCTGTATTTACCTCAGTGATGTCAGCCTTCAGTGATGCACAACACATCAGTGATGCACAATACATCATGTATTTTGACTGCAATCAGTGCAAATAATTGTGGGTGTTGACATGATGCCAGGTCACTATCAGCATTTCAGTGTTTGTGATAATTCAAATGATAGGATGTCAGATGATTCAGCAGGATTTTTGCACTGCAAACAAAAAAATGGTGTCTGCAGTTTGAGCGTCACAAGACATACTCCTGTCTTTCATTACCCTTCACTCTGTTCTCCATCTGCTGTTGTTCTTGTTCCTTGAAAGGATAAGCATCTGGGACTGACTCAAGTGTATCTATAGCCATATTTCCACCAAGTGGAACAGTTCGGTTTAGTACGGTACATATTTTTTTTGGCGTTTCCATTGGGAATAGTACCAAAATACCCAGCCCCAACCAATTGTGCCATTTTTGGCACCCTTCCGTTGGAGTACCAGAATTAAATGGTACACTATGGTACGACGCTCAGTTGATTGGGCAACACAAAAGCTCCCTAACTCCCTCTTGTTGAGACAAACAGCCACAAACAGCATGGCAACACGTTAATGGTCTGCCACTCAAAGCTGCTTTACACAACAGTTTTGTGTTTCACCCATTCACACCCCTTCACTCACTCATTCATACAGCACAGTGCACCCATTCACATGCTTTTTTGCCTTTATGGATTAAAAATTCCATAACAACGTTTCAAGAGAATACAAATCATGTAAATCAAGTCACCACTTAATTCAGCCCTGGGATAATCTGGTCTGTTCAGCAGCAGAGGGGGGGGGCTCCTATTGGCTCCTCTGCTAAGCAGCTGCACATACATGTCCCATTGGAGGAAACATCGAAGTTCCAGCATTGCCAAAGTCGACCAATGCATCAAAGAAAGCTAAAAAAAGCAAAAGGAAGACAAGCAAAAAACTTGAGTCAGTGTCACGGAGGCATTTCAGAGATGGAGAGATAACCTAGCATCATTCATCATGATCCAAGTGTCCTTGACCTGGGGATGAGACTCATCATTCAGCTATTTTGTTTTTGCAATCCTGCTGACTGCAGCTTTAGCTGCCAAGACTCTACCCAAGACTATTCCTGTTTAACAATTCATATGGATCCGCAATGAAAAAGTCAATGGTTGAGAGTCAAATGACTTAAAAAGCAACAGGTAGACAAGCAAAAAACTTGAGTCACTGTCAGGAGTTATTAAAATAACTCTTCCAATAACTTCTTAACCTTAGACAGTATATAAATGGACATACAGTAGTCGTCTGGTCGCAAAATGAACTTGAAGCCTCGAGACTCACAATTTCAACGGCACCATGTCAGTATTTAAAACTGAAAATTCACAGTCACCTGCAACCAGCCACGTAGAGGACGGTCAATCACACAGGTGTCCACCCATTTTGTAAATTTCCCCATTGAGGGGCTAATAAATTATATGTACCATGATTATATTTCTCTAAATGGGAACGTAATTTACGAAATTGTCATTATGTTCTCCAATTGGACACTCGAAATGTCCCGTGGGGTGAATGTGAGAGTGAATGGTTGTCTGTCTCTATGTGGCCCTGTGATGGACTGGCGACCTGTCCAGGGTGTGACCCCGCCTCTCGCCCTGTGTCAGCTGGAGTTAGGCACCAGCGCCCCCTGTGACCCTCAGTGGAGGATAAAGCAGTAGAAAATGAGTGAGTGAGTCATTAGTGTTTCCAGCCAAAATAGTTTTTTAAGTTTGTCTACCATTTTGTCTGTATCTTGGTAAAAACAGTGACCAGTGTGGTCAGTCTTGGCCTGCACTGAAACCAGCCCTCCAGAGTTCACACCAGCGAGCTCATAGCAGGAAAATACGCTATGTTCGGTGCTTGTACAGTAACCGTGTCCATTCACATCCACCAGCGCGTCGGTCAGGAGACCCAGTCGAGCAGCACTTACAGAGGGGTGACCGCTGATGTGTGGACAAGTCAGTTCCATCTGAGGGAAGCCAGATGCCCTGCTCCCATGATCCCATGTCATCCAAACCCTGCTGTTGGCGCCTGAGACACTGACACACTCATCTCCTTCCACCAACGCGCAGCTCCGGGCAGCAGACTTATCGCGCAGATAGAAATAGTCATGCTTTGATGTAATCAGTGGACAAGGTTGAGAAATACTCTTCAGACCTTTTCAATTAGTCACCGGTGGAGTAAAAACAGTCCTGGCCCGTGGCATCAGGTGAGAGTTTCATTGTTTTTTTCTTTCTCAGAAGTATTCGTCCACGAAGGAACGGATGTACTGTACATCCCTGCCTCCATTTAACTGCATGTCAACTATGTGTAGAACTTAACCTTCTCTCCAGTGACACTGGGGGCTTCAACTGTCAAAGTATTCAAGGGCAGAGTGGAATGAGAAAGCAGACTCCGTTCCAGGGCCGATCGTTTGTCAGGCGGTGGAGCGGGGGAACAGAAACCTGTTGGCAGAGAAAAAAGAGCGAGAGGAGAGTCAGATGAGAGACGCAGGGGAGACAAAGAAAGTTGTGTCAGCCCACTTTCATCAAGACCAAGGAGAATGGAAACCTGATCTGGCAATTGGTCACATGCCGTGGGTGCTTCTGCGATTGTCTGGGTTCCAGCGTTGGCAGCCACCGATATTAGAGCCACTGTTACTGAACTAAGTATGTTGAAATGTGTGTTAACTAGCTCTTTCCTGACAGCTATCACTGATTTATACTGAGAAAATGTTGAGAAACTTGACAATACAAATTTGTCTTATGTCAAAGTGTTTGCTAAGTGACATGGTTCTCTCAGGCTAAAAAAACGCTAAAATTCTGCCATGGATACACCTCCCCTCCATACTACCCCGCCATTTAAGAATCCTGAAGAGGGAGACATTTGAAAATACTGCTGACTCCATTTTTTTGTTGGAAAACTCTGGGGCTGCATTTTAAACTTGGCTAGAAACAGAGATCTTTGAAAATAATTACACAGTTACCACCATTCGCTTCCTGATCGAGTATTGGCCACGACTTGACTATCAGCGATGAAATCCCTGTTTTTACTTTCCGACACTGTTGTTTTCTATTTCTGCTATTTTGGTTTAGTCCACTCTCACCTGCCTGGTGCATCTTTTGATATGGGACTGAAAAGTTCAAATATTTTTGCTTAAAAACACCTTTTTAAATATGAAATGACATCCATTTAATATTTAAAACCTCTGTCTTAGTTGTCTGCAAGTAAATCTTAGAGAAACCTTTCCACAATACTTGAGTCCAATCAGTAGCTAGAACTCCAGAAAAAGGCAGTCCTTCCTCTTTATATACATTTCTGTCAAATACTTATATACATATCTACAGGGTAATAATATTTGGATGTTGTTTTTACATTTTCCTGAGGTACTCGCAACTTCGAACTAAACAACACTGATTGATGCTAATTGTTGCTAATGGCAGCATTGGACAGAAACTGCCGGAGTTTTTGCCAAAAAAAAATATTTATATCAATATTTAATATCATATTATCTCTACAGGATATTATTATGTCAGTGTTGTGTCTACAACTTCCTTATGTACCTGAAACTTCTACTAAACAATGCGGATTGAAGCTAACGGAATGCTAATGGCAGCATTAGACAGCAAAAAAAGATAGCCACAACAAAACATCATTGACAGTAGCTTTACAGTAGCTTTAAAATAATATAGTCGACATTTTTATATTAGTTAATATGGTGCCATCTCTTGGTAATATTATATCAATGTTTTATCTACAACTTTCCTGAGGTAACTAATTGGTAAGAGCTGACTGAAGCTAATGTTGTGCTAATGACAGCAATGGACAGGAAACTAGCAAACACGATAGCCACAACACTGACAGAAGCTTTCAAAATAACATTGTCATCATTTTCAACATTACAGTAAATATCATACAATCTCTGCAGGGTAATATTATGTCAATGTGTCCACCATTTCCTGAGGTACCTGATTCTTCTACATAAACAATGCTGATTGAAGCTAATGGCGTGCTAACGGCAGCATTGGACAGCAAAAAAGATAGCTATAACAAAACATCATTGGCAGTAACTTTAAAAAAATTATATAGTCGACATTTTTTTCATATTAGTTAATATGGTACCATCTCTGGGTAACATTATACCAATGTTATGTCTACAACTTTCCCGAGGTAACTAATTGGTAAGAGCTGATTGAAGCTAATGCAGTGCTAATGCCACAATACAACATCTGTCAAGCACTGACAGAAGCTTTCAAAATAATATTGTCATCATTTTCAACATTACAGTAAATATCATACATGATGATCATATGTCAGTGTGTCCACTATTTCCTGAAGTACCTAAATCTTCTAGATAAACAATGCTGATTGAAGCTAATGGAGTGCTAATGGCAGCAATAGCAATAAAGTTAACCACAACACAACATCACTGACAGTAGCTTTAAAAAAGACATTATCAACACTTTTTATCTCACAGTTAATACCCTATTTCTCTATACTGCAATGTCAATTAAACTTCTAACCAAACAATGCTGATTGACGCAAATGGAACCCTTAGGGTAGCAATGGACAGGAAGAAATGTAGCAGCTTTAACTGGATACTGCAGTGCTGACTGTGGCTGTTGCCGCATGTGATCGTGGACGCTATGGCTGCATTTCAAGAAACATCCACTTGACAAATAATCTGTGCTCTAGATTAATAGCATGTGTCCTCATTCGGAAATCTCAGTGGGAGGATCCTGCAGCCAGGTTTTAGGTTTCGGGGCGTAAGGCAGGGAGGCTGGCGGAAGGTGGGGGCCGTGTTCCTGAGGTGATCGACTCCCAGACGACAGCTGAGCACAAATGCTGGACAGAAATAGGGCCGTTGCTTTCACTTAGCGGGGGCTGTGCTGCCACAGCATCATTTCATTCTGCTCTTTCAATCCCAGGCCATTATACTGCCACTGTGACAAAGGATGTTTAAACTGTGCTAACTCAATTCAAATGTCGGGTGACAGTGTTATGTCAGATATGCGCAAATGAATCACAGTGATGCGGACGCATTTAGCTGCCATGTGTGTATTCTTTAAGGCCAGATGAGCAGTGACAGCTTAATAAGACAAGGCTGTTTGAGTGACCTTGTTTCAGCGGGAAAAAGGGGCTAATAATAGGCCAAAATCTGGAGCCGTGGCGAAGCCTGTTAGTGCGAAGAGCTACAGTGAATCATCCCATGCAGGCCATGGAAAAAAGCACATCATCAGGTTTCGGCCTTGAAAAATGAAATGCGATGGTCTCGACCAGATGAAAACAAGCATGATTGTGGAGGAGCTGGCAAGGAGACAGATTACATGATTACAAATGACCACACGGAGAGAGGTTATTTTTAAATCTGTCGGAAAAATGCTGCTGTCTTCTGTTCATGCACACGCTGGTTATGGACACTTTCCTTGTTAATGCAATTACAACACAAGACACGTGAGACAAAATAAATCCTCAGTCCTTGTTATTGAGCTGATATGAGTTTCCAGCAGCAAAATTAGTAGCATTGTTCAGACAGACGTTGCAGCTGCCCTATAACGTGATTGGTATGATATTCACATGAATGATTGTGATTTCAGTCTTTATACTCCTGTTTTTCTTTTAGAGACGGCAGCATTATAAGTCTGGAAAGGGTGTAGTCACCTCACACTTCCAATGGGTGTTGATCAAAATCTTTCTGTACACAGTTGGACAGACCTACAACCAATCAGGCCGATGATCCGGATGACGTATGAAGAGTGACAGAAAATGTGTCAACATACTGTACGTCTAGAAGTGATGACTATTGAGTAATGGCGTTTAACGACATTTGCTTCAAGGTCCGTCTCTAGTGCAGGAAAAAAAGCACAATTGTGATTCAGCAATCCTGTAACCATAATTGTGGCTTTACCAGATGTGTCTGCACATTGAAACCAAATTACTGGAGTTTTTCAGCAGCTCCTGAAGGAATGTTCTGCAAATTTGAATATTTTAAAAGTATAAATGGTATTTTTTGATACAACTTTTGCAAAAATACAGTATATATGTTGAGCTAACGTGCATTTGTTGACAAGCCAACGATACCGAAGCAGGACTTCCAATGCACAAACAACCATGTACATTAGCCTACGTTATAGCATTTTATACAAATATGATCACATTGTTTTATTTTTCAATATATTAGAAACGAAAGCTAACTAAACAAAAGCACTGCAAAAGAACGGCAGTGCTATACTTTACTTAGCTTTTGTGACTTCTTGCCTTAAAATAGAATGCTGCAGTTCTTGAATGTAGAATGTTTTCTTCGTCCCAGTGCAGGCTTTATCTTAGGTGACATCAAAATAATGTTGGAGATATTATTTGAAGGCTGAAATCCTTCATTATGTCACTTTAAATACGTCAAATAGATGTCGCAGAAGCCAAATTACTATGACCATGAGCCTTTTGACATCAATGTCCTAGAAGAACAATTTAATGAAACCAATATAGCCCAGTGCTGGTAGTTCCTCAAAGTGTTTTCCACGAAAGCTCAACAGGACACTTCCATACTTCCACACTGACTCTGTATATCTCTTTGATTATTTTAAGGCCACGGTTCACCTGTTTTAGAGTTCTCCATTTAGCCGCTGAGACCGTCTGCCCTCATTATTTCCATTCACCTTGATGAAAAGAAGCATGAGTGGAAAAACAGAGCCACATTTAGTCTTTAAGCCTCGGCCCTATCGAGTTTTAATACCGCTTACGTATTGTGAACTGAACTCAACCTCGTGGATGATCGGGGGCGATGGCCCAGTGGGCGCATTCTCCGAGTTCAAAGGTCACAGCCCATCCCATTTGTCATGCCCAGTACTTCAAGGCGCTTTGTTTCACACAGGGACAGGTTCGTGTTTCAATTAACAGGTGACATGGATCCCATTTCCTAACAGTCCTCATCTCCCACAGTCTTAATAATCCCAAAATCTACAACACGATACAGTGGATATCTGTTGGCTACAGTCTCTCCCATGAGTAGCATCAATCACCCTCTCTTTATTTCAGCCAGAAGGTAAAGTCTTATTCCAGGAACGTCTTCAAAGATACAGTAGGTATTAGATCTCTAAGGACCATTTTAAAACGCACAATATCCATTTTCTATTTTTCAAGAAAATGAAGCCCACCATGGGCTTGAGTTATGCAAGAGCAGCTTTTAACTGTCGTCTATTATGCAGAGATGATGTGCAGTTAAATTCCATGCACACACTTCACAAAAGAAGCCCTCTAGCAGCAGCAGCAGCAGCTTAAAAATAGATAAGTGTTACTTGTGCTACTCTCCCCCATACAGTGCCACCCACATATGATTATTACCCTTTATGCAGCCATCGCACAGTATTTTCCACACAACCCTCAACAGCACAGTGTAAAGGCTTGCAGGCAAATAAGATACCATGAATTTATTGCTTCACCTCACACCAGGACAATCGGTTAGTGCTCGGCTTTTGGTGGTTGTGAAACTCTGGGAAGAATCCGTGCTCTTTCAGGAGGGGTTGCAACTGGACAGGCAAAGCAGGCACAGCAGATTATGTCAATCCAGAGTAAAGTCTGCAATGACACAATGTTGAGAAACCCCCTAACTACGTGTCAAAGCTTCATAAATCCAGAGAGGTAGTTTATTAACCATGATGTGAATTTGACCAGAGACACAAAAGAGAAAGTGAAAAAAAAAATGAAGCGGTGGTTTTGTTGAATAACTCAGTTATGTAATGGTTTACAGAAAGTGACTAGGTTGTCATTTCAATGCAAATAACAGCTAGCTCCATGAACTGGTGGGGGGTGTCAACATCCACCCACCCACGTCCATTGCTCTTTTTAGTGAATTTTAAGTGGTCTACAATCCTGTATTTGCCTCCACCTCTTTGTTTTAAATTGCACAAATTCATATAAATGTTGTTTTCACTGTTGGGTTCTCGCTGATGTAGAGATAACTTGGGTGAAGTCAGTAATCACAATCGAAAGTGCGCGAAATGGAGCGTGCACGGGATGTTGCGTACAAGGTTCCAGACTATGCGACGCACTGAGCCTGCGCGGACTCTGTGGAAACATTCGATCCCACACTTGATTCGGCTGCGTTATCTCCTCGACAGAGGCCCCAGAGCAAGGCGTGGCTGCGTCGCAGCAGACAGGGTGAAGACTGATCCTGTTCATCAAACCTTGTACCTGTCAACAGGTATGGAACACTGTAGAGGATGATTGAAGGGGTGGGGCCAACGGGAGGGCAACCGCCTCAAAACATCCAGAGCCTGACCTTTCTTTCTCACAAGCCTTCACACGCAGACATGATAGGACATTATTCACTTTTCTGATGTGATCTGTATATTCCACTGTACTCCTGTTTTTTTTTTACTGGAAACATGCCAAAATGTGCGGAAGTTTCTGCTTCATGACCTTATTCCTGAACAAACCCTGAAGAATTTAGGAAAAGATTTGGGGAATATTGATAGCACTCACATGTATGGAGCCAGCAGCCAGTTAGCTTAGCATAAAGGCTGAATCAAATTTTAAAAACATATATAGAAAGGAAATGTTACAGTTGAGAATAAGCTTAGCCATTAAGTGGCTGCTACAAATTCAAGCTAATTTTCAGCACCAACATAAGGTAAAGCATAGCAGTGTTTTGCTAATTGGTTGTTGAACAGTTGTTTTTATAGCCTAGCCAGTTGCTACATCATTAAGCTAACTGACTATCAGCTAAACTACATGGGAATGATTAACATGTTATATACACTACCGTTCAAAAGTTTGGGGTCACCCAGACAATTTTGTGTTTTCCATGAAAACTCACACTTTTATTTATCAAATGAGTTGCAGAATGAATAGAAAATATAGTCAAGACATTGACAAGGTTAGATGGAACCCACAAATGTGATGCTCCAGATACTCAACTAGCTCAAAGGAAGGTCACTTTTATAGCTTCGCTAACCAGCTAAACTGTTTTCTAATCATCCATTAGCCTTCTAACGCAATTAGCAAATACAATGTACTATTAGAACACTGGAGTGATGGTTGCTGGAAATGGGCCTCTACACACCTATGTAGATATTGCATTAAAAACCAGACGTCTGCAGCTAGAATATTCATTTACCACATTAACGATGTATAGAGTATATTTCTGATTAGTTTAATGTTATCTTCATTGAAAAACAGTGCTTTTCTTTCAAAAATAAGGACATTTCTAAATGACCCCCATGACTTTAAACTAACTGGCTAACTGGTTAGTGGCTTCACCAGCATTTTATAGAATTCTTTAAAAAGCATCGTTTTGAAAATCTAGACTGGTGAAGAAGACAGAATTAACAATAAGTTGTTCATGTTTATGAAACTTAATGTGGGGAGGTAGGTTTTTAGGCTTTAGCAATGTTTTTTTTGTGCATACATGTGTTATCCATCATCTAACTCTTTAAATAGCACCACTTAAAAGATTTAGACCAGTAAAGAAGACAGAATTAACAATTAAAAGCTAGTGGTGCTAACTGTACAGTTGCAGATTTATGAAAAGCAATATGGGGAGTTGATGTAGTCACGCTAACATTAGCAATGTTTATCTGTTTATCAGCTGTTCAACATGTTTTGGGGACAATTGTGAAGTGTTGTAAATCATCCAAGTCTTATGAATGGCATTAATTTGAAGATCTAGACTAGAAAAGAAGACAAGAAGTGGGTGAGGCTATGATTTCAAAGTGTTGGTCATGCTTTGTTAGAAAGCCGAAGATGTGGGTGCAAAAAATAAAACTCGTCTACTCCAGTGAAGGGGCTCTAAAAAACAAAAACAAAAAAAATTCCAGTTCCACAGACAGATAAACACAAACATGCATGACATGAAAAGCGGTCAGGAAGTGTAACCCAAGATAAACAATCAGATTTATTTTGAAAGCTTGCCTGACATCATCATAACAACCTCCAGTGGCGGGCTGGCGCTAAAAATAGCAAAGACGTCAAAGCGCTGGTACATATATGTCCATGAAGTGCATGCGACCAATCCCCAAGAAGACAGCTGAAACCCGGTGAGGAGCTGACCCACTCGCACGCCTGCAGCTCACCTGGGAAGAGTGTGTTTGAGGTTAAAGAGGCCTCATTTTGGCCTCACATGCATTGTGTACACAAAGTGGTTCTTGACCCCCATCGCGTACTTGGTCGTGATGGAAAATTTTCAGTGGAGTCTGGTGAAACAGAAAGGTCAGCAGCTGTGTGAGGAGACCGTTCGCTGTCCACCCGACCTGTGTGAACAGCAGCTAAAATAAAATGGTTTCACTGTTGCCCCAGCACAAATTGCAAAACGTCACTTCTGCATCTCTTTCTGTCGTTGTGATGTTGCGTGTTAGTCATTTCTGCTTTTGCTAAAGGGAACTTTGCCACACTTCTGCAATTGTTTGTGACACAAACTGAAAAAAAGTACTGTAACTTAATGCAACCGGGCAGAATGAACCCAATCTGGATCGCTTTTTTAATATATAAAGCGCATTTTCAGCTTCTGGAAGATTTATTTCGGCTCAATGAAGTCATCTGTGTCGTGTGTTGCTCTGATGTGCATGATGAGTTTGGCCAAAGCCTGGCTCTGCTCCTGCTGCTGTTGAGGCAGTAAAAAAAAAAAAAACATAAATTGGGGGTGGGGGGAGAAGGAAAGAGTCCACGACATCATCTCTCCAGGCCTTTTAAGGAGCTCTCCAGCAAAGCAGTGAGAAGCGCTGGCCCATTTTCCCATCACAGCTTCCCATGCAGCCTTGTCTCTTCTCCCCCCTGGGATCCTGGAACAAAGAGCAGCTGAGCACAGACTTACAGACACACCAGGAAACACAATATGGAATTCAAAAACATACCATAAAGATACTCCAACAAACTCGACTAAACGCAGTCGAAAGGCTGACGGATTGCCGAAAACACAAGACACCGGCATGATGTAGAGATCATTAGTCATGCGTGCATATAGACCACATGAAGTAATATGTACTCGCCACATTGTCAAGGTCACACTCCATCATTTTTTGGACACTTTAATAAGTGTGCAAGAAAAGCAGAGTGAGGGAGAGGGAGACAGAAGGGGATGCTAGTTGCTGGTGGTGGTAATAGTCATCATTGTATTTCCAGATGTTGGTAAGGGCTGAAGCAGGCAAGAGATGAAACTGTGAACACTGGAGAGGGAAGGAGGGAAAAAAAGAGCAAAATGTATTTTTAAATACAGTAAACGTCTGTCTGACTGACTGTTAATCGAATAACAGCTCTGGATCTACTGGTCAATCTTCATTTTTACCCTCAGCTTTAGTCGTGAACAATGGGGTCATGACCAAAAGAACACGGTACAAGCGGCTGAAATGGGTTCTCTCAGGAGGATGGCCGGGGTTTCCCTAAGCGATAGAGTGGAATGTTCAGGAAAGGAGCCAGTTGAGGTGTTTCAGGCGTATGGTAAGGATGCGGCCCCCCTCAGGGAGGTGTTCCTGGCATGTCCAACTGGACAAGGACACCTCAGTGCAGACCAAGGACTAGGTGAAGAGATTATGTCTCCTCGCTGGCCCGGGATTACCTCGGGTTCCTCCTATCAGAGTTGGACAATGTGGCCAGGGAAAGGGAAGTCTGGGGCTCCCTGCTAGAGCTGCTACCCCTGTACCGAACTCGGATAAGTGGTTGACAATGGATGGATGGCTTCAAACTTGACGGGCGCCTTCCTAAGGGCACCAGTGTGCGCAGTGGCAACTTTAGCCATGTTTCCATCAAGTAGAACAGTTCAGTTTGTTTACAGTCGGTACATAATTGTTGCATTTCCATTAGGAATAGGACCAAAATAACCAGCCCCAAATTTTCCATTCTTCAGCGCCCTTCCCTTGGGGTACCAGAATAAAATGGTGCGGTATGGTCATGGTGGAGGTAGACCGGCTCCACCGACGACAGTCAGCTGATCCTTTTGTTCCTCTCTTGTGTTTGGTATTAATATCCTATGGGAGTCAAAGCGGGCCATGCGGTTGGTGTAGTGGTTAGCACTGTTGCCTTGTTTCGTGACCCGGTCAGAACAAGGAAGTTTGCATGTTCTCACCGGGGGACTCCGGACAGTCCCAAAAACACGCAGATTTGGGGATTAGGCTAATTGGACACTCTAGGCTAATTGGGCAGGGTGTACCCCGCCTCTTGCCCTATGTCAGCTGGAGTTAGGCACCAGTGCCCCACACAACCCTTAGTGGAGGATAAAAGTGGTAGAAAATGAGTGAGAGAGTGGAAGTTGAAGCAAAAACCCGCAATCTGTTCTCAAACAAATCTTGACGTCTTGATGAGACAAACAGCCACAAACTCAGCTGCTGGACGTCCTCCATTGTCTGTTGTGTTTCCTTTATTGTCGTTGTTCATTGTCGTCACACTGGTACAATGTCACACTACACTACACACAGCCCAGAAGTTAGGGTAATGTTCTCCGACGAAATGCAAGCCTGATGCAGGGCTTTACCATTCCAAACCGTACTGTACCATGACGGCAACACAGCATCAGAGAGCGCACACCTTCACCAAGGCTTTGTCACCTGCGTTTTACATACCGGCACCTGAAATTTTCACATTTTGATCCATTGGATCCAGTAGACCTTTTTGAATCTGTTTAGAACGTTACCTGATTATAGTTATGATCTTACAAAATTCATCCTGATGGGACTGAACCATGTTAAGTTTGAATAGCCACCAAATCCATAATCTGAACCAGAGCTGGATGAAATTTAATCTGATGGTGAGTGTCTGATATATATTTTTTTTATTTTTTTTTTTACAATTTGTCCATTAAAATAGAAATTGTTGAAAATATTAGAATTTTTTGCGACATCATTGGTGCGTACATTCTGACCTAAATTTAAAGGGAACATTGATCACCTACTCATCACAAAGTTGCTAAACCCACGGAGGAGGTTTCAGGTGAACCTCTTTGTTTCTGTCACCGCCAGCATCAGCCAGGCATTATAGTCCTAATCTAATCCCCCCCTCACCATCACCATCACCATCACCACCCACTGCCGCTGCCTCATACATGAACTCTAACCAGAGTCAACCCACACACACAGAAACACAGTCATACAGAGAGGAGAGAGATGGAGGCGAATGAGTAGCGAGGAGACCAAGTGCAAGATGGAGGATGAAGAGTGATGTAGCAGATCGTGTGGGCGAGCTGAGTGCGAGTGAGTGAGATTTAACAATGTGTGTGTGCGTGTGTGTCAGTGCAAAGAGGAAAAAGCAAGTGAAAGTTAGTTATGTTTGACAGGTTTGGCCGCGCTCGACTGCCACATCGGCTTCATGAGTTCAGCTCCTCTAATAAACACAGCTTCAACACATAACAAGGCTGTTGGAGTCACATGAAATGCTTTAGTTTTGCTGAACAAACATTATTTATGTTTATATTAAAACCCAGAAAGGCCAAGTAAAATCATGCATTTTAATCAATCAAATCTGTTTTTCCTCTTTCTGGTTTTGTACCTTATCTGACACTACATTGTTATTTTTAATGCAAATAATAATACAAAGGTAAACTGTTACAAAACCACATTTCTCTTATTTAAATGCATTCATTTCTTAGTTCTTCCATTTATTATTATCCCCATGAACCCTTGAAGACAACAAGAAAAGAAAAAACACACTATTAACAATAGACTAATGATCAATGAATTAGATGAAAAAATCAGTAACTGTCGACATACTATATAAGTATAAGTATACACATAGGGAAAATAAATAATAATAATCAAACACATAACCACCCAAATCAGCGTGTTAGCCAAGACACTCAGACTTCTCTTTTACAAGTTAGGCAGTTATCCACCACCAGTCAGGCTTTCATGAATTTAGTCCAAGTGTAGACTCAACCACAAGCAGCAAATTCGATCCTTCCCAAATTCAGAAACAACATTAGATCCCGTAGCCATGGTGCATTTGAGGGGGTTAAGGGATTTTTCCACCAACCTGACACTTAAGTGGATGGTTCGTGTTTTTTCTCGTGTGTTTGTATTGACACGTCACCGAACCTGGACTCTCACTCTCACTGACAACATGGATGACAGCAGGGATGGAAGTAAAAAATAGATTTTAGCCACTTATATAATAAAGCCGTCACTTGCTCAGATGACGAATGGACCTTTTGGTGCTGCTCGGACACGTCATCGGTGCATGAACCCAGGGTCACAAAGTGTTTTGGGTCTTTAATCAGGAGACACCCTCACCTGCATGGGCGACCCAGCTGGAGATAATCCAGATACACCACAATCCCCCCTCCTTATCCACAGCCATCCGTGTTTTTTTTGTTTTGTTTTTTTGCTGCGTCCTGGATGTTTTTTTGTGGCTCCTCTGTTTTGTGACCCTCTCATCCCAAGGTACTTAAATATATCTGCTTTATCACACAAAAAGACAGATTTTTGCACCTGGAAACTGGAATCTATAAGCAGCTCACTTCCACACCAAACTCCATACACCAAATCAGTGATTTTACATCACGGCACACAGGAGTTGTTGATCTGCTGCTGCCTCCCGCAGCAAGTTCAAATGCGTTATGTTGTGAGTTTGGTGTTTGAAATCCTTTGTCCAGATTTAACGCAGTGACACAAACTTAACAACCAACGAACGAGCAGACCAGGAGCTCCTGCATCTCCAGGAGCTAAAAACATTGATTTTCTCAATGGAGTTTTGTGCAGGAGAGGAAGAACTTTTCAAGCAGCCATCCATACACTGGATTCTTCTTACAGCATTTCATAGATCAGTTTTTGAGATGATGTTTTTGTGAGCAACGCAGCTCAGGGTTTCAGTACGTTGCAGGAGGATTGTAGTTTGATGTGTCTATTTCCGTGGAAAGTCCTGTAAATGACACAATCTTCGGGCTGTTTGGTTGCGGCTCTACTATTGCGGGAATGTAGTGGATTCTGGGAGGACAGAGAGAGACAACATGTCCGCTGCGTGCCTGAGCCCCCTCCACTCCGCATTATCCCGTGGCCTCGACTTGAAGCCCAGATGAAAGTTGACAGAGAATGGGACAGCTGCGAGGCCCATTGCTATGTGGTAAACGCGTGCTGAAATAGCCAAATTAATGGACGGGGCTCAAGTCCAGACCTGGGGTTCAATACCGGGCTACGTTTTAGTGCTATGAGCTGTCATCCAGTCAGGCAAACATCAATATTTACTGCTGCCATGACACAGCAATGGGGACAAAATAAGAGGGACAGTGGGAGCCATTTTGCCACCTCTCATTTCTGAGGATTAAGGAAAGTTTTGCAGTATCACACTGAGATTGTTGTTTCTCAGTAAGAGCTGTGACTTTACCAGAAATAATAGGCGATATATTCACCACATGGTGATTTGTGCAACTGTGGATGAGGCACTTTAACAGCCATTCCCTGAGTTTGCTGTCGTCTATCTGTGAATGCAGGGATCTGTCTAACTGTCCATCTGTCTGTTATTACTGTTACATAACTGTCCAACAGGCACGAGTACGAGCAGTGCCAACTTTGACGATGTTTGGATAATAAATGTAACAGATATTGGTAGAAATGTGGCAGATATATCACCAAAGGAGCCGATTCGTCGCCCTCTTACACATCGTGTCGACTGAATTAATTCAATCTGTCATCATTTGTTATTCTTATTATCATTAAGTCACTATTTAAGGTACAATCATTAATTCCTTCCTTACTCCATCTCACTTCTTAACAAAGACTGGTTAAGCCGTTGAGGACGTTTAATGTATTTAATGAGTATTTTAATGTATTTTAATTTATTTTCCAGATTTTAATGTATTTTTCAGTTTTTATGGCTGTGTCTGTGTGAACGGTGGTGCAAATATCTGCATTTATTTTTGAAGTATAAATTGTGTGTGACCATTCAGACAAATACAAAAATGCAAGTGAACGAGTATGGGTACTGCAGTAGAATAGAGTACACCACAAATAAAATAAAATGACAAAAAAAGATAAATAAATATAAATACAGAGCAGACAAGCCTGATTTTAATTAATATAGTCTTCAATGCAGGACTTTACTAAAAACACTGGCTTAAAATCTATAAAAATGATGACTAGCAACTATCTGTTCAATAAGCTACCAAAAAGAAAAAATAACCAATCTAATAAATGGTAAAAATGTTCTATAAAGACACAACTGTATAGTTTTAATTCACCTTGTGCTTGAATTTGTATTTATTTGGTGCAAGAAAACAAACAAACTAGATCCTAATTTTACCGGGCTCAGAGTGGATAAGTGAAAATACTGATGTCCATTTCGTCCACTCACTACAAAAAGAAAAACTGAAATACTGTAAGATATTTTCAGGAAAATGGTCCGATGGAACAAGCCATTTATGGATCAACGCAGAAGGATATAAAAGGTAAGATCACATTTCCCCTGACTTGCTTCTCAGGGAAGACACTTTTCTGCCTCATGAACTTTAAAGATTTTTCCCTTGTTGCCGTGGCGACCGCTTCTGTGTACCCCCCCCTCCCCTCCCAGTTTCATTGGATCTTCTCCCCCGGCTCAGGGAAACCTCAATTACCGACAGCACTTTTTCATCCAAAGCCTATTATGGGCAAATGAGGCGCTGTGGCCCGGCCGGGAGCAGCATCTCCTCCCCTGTAAATGTGAGAGTGTTGTCTCCTGCTCAGGCTGCTGTGACAAGACAAGGTCAAAGGGTCACTCCTCCAGGTGATGTGTTTCCATAAGGCCGTGGAGAGGAACTGCACATATATGGTGAGGTCTTTATTTATTGCCATCTCTTGTCCTGGATGTCTACAGACTCTCCTCCTCCTTCTGCGAGCTCTGCACCTCTTCTTAAACACCAAAGAAAAAAAGGAAAAGAGATTTAAGGCAGGATGGGGAATCTATCTTCTTGTGTCTTCTGAGAACATTGTGATTTAATCTAACATCAGTAAACACAATAGCTGCTAATGTTACCGTGGGAGGTTCTCAGCGATTTGGATTAGTAGCATTTGCGTTGAAAAACCCGAGAGTGTTTGATTTCAAATGGTGAGATGAACTTGACAGGGACGATTCAGTTTCATATGCACACGGTGACGGGTGGTGGTGGGGGGGGGGGCTCCAATGGCCCATAACACAAACATGGCTTTATCTGGACGCTTATCATCCAGCTTGGTGTCCCCACACAGTGTTTCCTCTGTCTGCCTGACTCTCTCTCAGCCTCCTGTCCCTACAGTGTATCTGTTGGCGAATAAACTCCTGGAAGTGAAAGTGAAGGAGTGGCTGAAAGAGAAAGTGTCCCATATTGAAAGACTGGAGAGTGGACGAGACTCCATTTGTCACTGCGTATGCAGTGCTGTACATCGGAGATTAATAAAGTAAATTAAAATAAAAAAATGCACAGTATATCTAAATTTATTTCAACACTAGTCCTTCCTCTGTCTGCCTGACTCTGTCCCTACAATGTATCTGTTGGCGAATAAACTCCTGGAAGTGAAAGTGAAGGAGTGGCTGAAAGAGAAAGTGTCCCATATTGAAAGACTGGAGAGTGGACGAGACTCCATTTGTCACTGCGTATGCACTGTATACATCCAATCCAATCCAACTTTATTTATAAAGCACTTTAAAAACAACAACAGCCGAAACAAAGTGCTGTACATCGGAGATTAATAAAGTAAATTAAAATTAAAAAATGCACAGTATATCTAAATTTATTTCAACACTAGTCCTTCCTGCTCTGTATTTACTTTAAAGCAGAGGTCTCAAAATCGTGGCCCAGGGGCCACCTGTGGCCCCCTCAATCCATTCCAAAGGTCGCCCCACTTTGACAATTATAGACTCATTTTTCACCGTGAATATGTTGTTTTTAATGTAAAATATATATTGTTCTGTATCAAAACTAACACTTTTATTTTGAAATCATGTGAAATATAATTGTCATTTTGGCTATATCATGACGGAATATAATGATATAATTTTAAATTCATATCGTCCGATCCTACTGAACAGTTGTTTTCCCCCGCACATTTATTTTTCACTGACCAGACCAAATGTCCGTAGGTTAAAGCAACCTACGGACATTTGGGACTAGTTTAAAGTTGCACTGTACTGTAGTGCTGTTAGCCTTAGCTTTATGTAGCATGCCGTATTGTTTAACTCATTCTTTTCGCTAAATGGCCATAAATGTAACTGTTTTAGATCATCACTCATTAACTCATTAATTCTAATTAACATAAATAGTTAAAAGAACAAGTTACATATTTGTGAATCTTCTGTTGATCCTTGATTCATATAGCATTTGCTCTCAGTTTGCTAATACTTTCCAACAGGTTGTTGTGCTGCCCTCATGTGGCCAAAAATTGATTGAATTGATTTACTAATGCCATCTAAATAAGGTAGCAAATGAATCTAAATTCTAAATGTTTACAGGCTTGTGTTGTATATTTGGAGAACACATTCAGACATAAAACTTTAAATCTATGGTTTGACTCAGTTAAAGGTCTGAGTTTGCCAAGCTAGTCAATGCAGATTAGCATTTAGCTGCTAAAGAACCTTGTTTTTTAATATAAGGGCTCTTAAAAGACCAAAACTACATTAACTAAAACTACAAGTAGTTAAAAGAACAAGTTAAATATTTGTGAATCTTCTGTTGGTCCTTGATTCATATAGCATTTGCTCTCAGTTTGCTAATACTTTCCCGCAGGTTGATGTGCTGCCCTCATGTGGCCAAAAATTGATTGAATTCATTTACTAATGCCATCTAAATAAGGTAGCAAATGAATCTAAATTCTAAATGTTTACAGGCTTGTATTGTATATTTGGAGAACACATTCAGACATAAAACATTAAATCTATGGTTTGAGTTAAAGATCTGAATTTGCCAAGCTAGTCAATGCAGATAAGCATTTAGCTCCTAAAGAACCCTTTTTTAAATATTAGGGATTGTGAAAAGCCAACATTAACTAAGTAGTTAAAACAACAAGTTAAATATTTGTGAATCTTCTGTTGGTCCTTGATTCATATAGCATTTGCTCTCAGTTTGCTAATACTTTCCCACAGGTTGTTGTGCTGCCCTCATGTGGCCAAAAATTGATTGAATTCATTTACTAATGCCATCTAAATAAGGTAGCAAATGAATCTAAATACTAAATGTTTACAGGCCTGTGCTGCACATGGAAGAACAAATGCAAAACTTCAACACTAGTTTGCTCAGAAATGAATTTTTCTCCAGGTTCAGTCATTATCGCGGCCTCTGACAATAAAGGAAGCCAGGTGCCTGTTCACCCACGGCCGACACTATAAACACCCTTCCAGCTGCAGTAAATGTCAGGCATAGGTGGGCACTGCACATGACTCACGTCACTGTATACAGATTCCCAAGATGCTATTTGTCTTCAGTCCTTCTCTGACACAGGAATAGTTCTGTCCCTTCCCTCCTTTAAGGGTAAGGCTGTGCTGACACCTTCCCCTCATCCCCCGCGTGGCACCGCAGGATGTGAGTACTTGAGAGTGGAACCCTCTCAAGGCTCTGGCGAAGGCGCCTGGTACAATTACTCACACTGGCGTCAATCCAGTTGAGTCAGTCCCCACAAACGCCACATTTGTTTTTCTCCATGGTGAATTGAGAGAGCGGAGAGAGGACATCTGATGCCGTTCCTCCCACAGAAACTGCAGCGTCTAGTTTGATCAACATCTGTCCAACATTGTGGTCACATCAAAGACTGTCTCTTAGAGTCAAAAAAAAAAAAAAAAGGTCCCCACATCCTTTTTCCCATGTTGTGTCCCATTCCAATACCCTGACCCTAGGCTCCTCGGCCTCCGAGCGCTGCTGAACCATGTGATCCCCTTGGTTTGACTCGCCACAAACCTTAAGAAGACGAGGCTTGATCAAACCAAGCTGCTGGGACTTTACTTTGTGTAGTTTTGATGCGGGATGTCAGTCGTTAATGTCGGGCAGAATTATAATTCTCTGCAGTGATCTCTGCCAGACACAAGCCTGCACTCAGCTGAGATGGCTCAGATGATGTCACACTTAAATTCACGTCATTCGTGCTCATGAACACTAGATGGCACTGTTGTCCGGGGAATTATTTGATATTTAATACATGTTTTCATTATTCAAGTATTATAAGCTGATTATAGCTTTACATGATTTCCAGGGGCATTAAACAGTGCTAAAGCAAAACACTATAATGCTAAAATATACTTTGAACATAAGAAGTATGACGTTGATTTTGTTGTTAACTTGCTGACTGTGTGTGTGGCAAATTTCACATACACAAATGCAGGTTTTTCCTCGAATCTCCCCTAATTCCACAGGTTTTCTGATGGAATTCAAAAGAATATAATGTGTACAATAGCTCCGTGTTCCTGGGGAATTTAAATTAAACTGAGCTTTTCTTCAACTCTAATGGACTCTATGTAAAGTAAGGCTAGTTTATTTATATAGCACATTTCAACAACAAAGCATAAAGTGCTTTACAGTAAAAGGAAAGGGAAATACAGCAGCAACAGCAGCAACAGCATTAAAGATATATATAAAAAAAGGCCAAATAAAACGCAATGAAAATTTAAATAGAGGTAAAATAAAGAGGGGAAAAATAAATGAAAAAGAAAAAGTGTAAAGTTGCAGTTATGGCTGAGGTGCAGCAGTAATGAAAATTTTATTTTCATCTAATTTAAAGTCATTAGGGCATGAATACAAAGGATAAATGTAGGAAAGTCCACAGCATAAGAAAATTAGGTAAAATAAACCAATCATGTAAGATATATTCTAAAATAAAAACAATATCAAAATAAACATTAAAATAAATACGTATGTGACTCAGATGTTTGTGTAGAGATTAAAAATGTTTATACTCTTATTAATAATGACAGATTTTAAAGTGCTTAATCTCAAATAAGATAATATCCATAAATACTAGATATATAAATAGATATATGAACGGGGAAATACTGCGTATGACTTTTTAAATACTACCTATAAAGTTATAAAGAAATATAAAATATTACTTTGGAATGTAAAATGGAGCAACTGTCGTAAACGTTGCCGTCAAGCCGGACTGAGGCGTCGCGCACCAGCCCCTGATGTTCGGCGCGTGAAACCCCGTCGGTCTCTCCGTACGGCACCCTAGCTGAAGACGGTATGTTCTTTAGCCCGATCCGACAAAACAGTTCAAAAATACACTTTAATCGCCGGGTTTTAATGTAACTCTGTTTATTTGTGTGTTCTAGAAACATGCCGGCTAAAGGTCCTCTGCAATCTGTCCAGGTTTTTGGACGTAAAGTGAGTAAATTTAGATGAGTTATTCCACGTGTGGTGTTGTCGCTACACTGTCCGGCTAGCGCTCATTAGCTAAGTCGGCTAACACGAACATTTGGTGTGTCGGTGTTTGACACAGAACCGTCTGTTTTATGGGAATGCGTACCATTAAAAGACGCATATAAAGTTTTGTGAATCGTATGTTGTTAATGTCCACTTAGTATATTGTTGTTGTGATCATCTAACTTAGCTTAGGTAGCTAGCCCGGTAGCTCGCAACGGAGTAGTTTCTCATATCTGAGTGTGACAGTGTCGACGGTAATTTTCATATTTCATATCGAAATCAAACGTTTATTTTTGCATTTATAGTTGGTGTCGTTAGATTTCAATGGTCTGCAAAGCTGTGAGCTGTAGTCTGACTAAGTTCCTGATAATTCGGGATGATGTTACCGGGATGCTACTGCTTCTCCCATGATATATGTAATAAAACTGGTTTATGTTTTGAATGACGTGGACATAATTCATTCTGACATTTGTGCTGTAGAAAACCGCCACAGCAGTTGCTCACTGCAAGAGGGGGAATGGTCTGATCAAGGTGAACGGCAGACCTCTGGAGATGATCGAGCCTGCCACTCTCCAGTACAAGGTGAGTCTCCATGAGACACTTTTGACGTCAAGATGGACTTAACTGACAGGGTGGACATAGTCGGTGAAAGGTGTGGATTGGGTTGACTGATTTCGGGAAACGTATTATAAAGTTAGAATCAACAGAGGTACACACACACACACACACACTAAATGGTGACGGTGAATTTTACCTCTGCTTCTAACCCAACTTTATCACACACCAGTAGTCAACAGACACACAAGCCAGGATTTGAACAGGCGACTCAAGAACTGTTAAAAATGCTTTTTTAAACGTTTAGCTACAGTTAAAACCTCAGCTTGTGCGTTGTTGTAAATGTTATTACCACATGACACCATCAGAAATACCTACTATATCCCAAAGAGGAGAGTCAGAGTATTGGTTTTTACTAATAGTACAAAGTTGCCATACCACTGCGATGTTATTTAATAATGTGATTAAAATAAGAGGCATTTTATACACCTGACGTGAGTTTGTTTTCCCAGGAATGCCTGGTGTCAATGAGTCTTGATTTAAATAACATGTCAAGCCTTCATGTTAGAACCCTGACCAAGTATTGGTATAATTTCTAAATTATCTTTTTGACAATTAATTTGACTGTGGTCTGACAGAATGATTTAACAGTGGTTACTATAGCAGCTCTGACAGCCCAAATTTGTTTGCAAAGATTAGAACTTGGTCAGAAATTGTTTACAATATCTATGCATTACATAAGAGTGGAGATGCATTTTGATTTTACTGGCATTGTTTGACATTGTCATTAGATATGAAAAATTGTTCAGTCATAGTATGTGTTGGCAGAGGCCTATAGCGAGATTTGTTGCTTTTCTCTGGACATATCTGCTTACTTTGAATACATAAAATTGTCCCACAATGATGAATTTTCCTGATAATTCCGCTTTAGCACCAAGTTAAGATCATGACATTCTGTTTTAGCTCCTGGAGCCCGTGCTGTTGCTGGGTAAGGAGCGTTTTGCTGGAGTTGACATCAGAGTCAGAGTGAAGGGTGGTGGACACGTTGCACAGATCTATGGTAAGAAGCAGACCTGTTTTTTTTTTTTCAATTATTATTTTGTATCTACAATCACAAGTGTGTGTGGTTTTTCGATGCTTCACTCACTGCAAATATTTGTCCCTGCAGCGATCCGTCAGGCCATCTCCAAATCCCTGGTCGCATACTACCAGAAGTGTAAGTTTTCTCAACTCGTGCCACAATAAAGGCAATTATTGTTTTACCATTACAGGAGTATTACATGTTGGAGTCTCACTAAAGGTATAGTAAAATATTTTGAACAGAGAAATATGTCCTGTGTCGCTGCCGATTTCCTGAACCGATTCTGATTCACAAGGTTCTGATTCGATTTTCAATATCGGTAAAATATTCCAGATGTTTCAGTTTTCATACCAATTTTACTTGGTTATAAAAGATTGTTGCAGATTTAATGCTGCACATTGTATAAAATTTGGACTGTTTTTACCCTGGTGCATCATTAAAAATGTTTACATTAAGAATTGACCCCAAAGTAGTTGTATGAATGCGCTTTTTATTCAATAAGACCACACCGTGCCACTCTACAGTATGACTATAGATTATAATTCCGTCCCAATGTAAACTTAATGTTAAAATATTAAAGTATGTGGCTAATGAGCACCTGCAAGGTTAAAACATTCCAATGATACTTCAGTAGCTGGACTTGACTGAGAACCTTCAGACTTACTCTCATGATACTTCACTGTTTTGCTGCTCATAAACCACATTAGTGACAACAAATGGAAGGAGCCAAGTGTTGTGTTGTTATTTTGCTGAAAAGCTTGGTCCTTGCAAAGACTAACCAGTGTCTTCATTTGGTGTCAGATGTGGATGAGGCCTCCAAGAAGGAGATCAAGGACATCCTGATCCAGTACGACAGGACCCTGCTGGTCGCCGACCCACGTCGCTGCGAGTCCAAGAAGTTCGGTGGACCTGGAGCTCGTGCCCGCTACCAGAAGTCCTACCGTTAATTGCCCTGTACATTTTCTTAATAAATTGGAGGAACAAACGATTTCATTTGTCCTTTTTCATTTTTGTACAGATTATTATAACCTTACTTTATGGGGTCGACATGTGCAGCACACACTTTACACATCACATTAAGATTTGGTCTGTAGAAAACTACATATTTATAAAACATAGGTGTCATGAATTCTTTGATCCTGTCTTTCAAATTGATTTTTATTCATGGGTTTACTTGTTATGTGGACTTGAGTGTGTAGGAACAAATTTTAACTTGGGTTTGGAACAGGTGTTGACTGAAGATAACTAAACCCATAATATTACAAATACTGAAGTTGGCACACCTTGGAGAAATGCTGTCTTTCTACTGTGTATGGCTTCTACATGCAAGTAATGCATTTAATGTTTGGTAAATTGATTCTTGCATTTTAGTTGTTTAAAACGTATGTGTATTCTTTGGTCATTTATAATACTTTTTGTTTAAACACTTAAATGGACATTTTCAAATTTAAGGGCAGTTGCCAGCAAACATTTTTCTTAAATAAAATCATAATTGTATCACATTAGTGATTCTTCCCGTTGAGTCTCACAGTGTAACGGTTGTGACAATGACATCACTGGGAGCACTAAACCATCTAAATCAATGTCAGCCGTCATTAAACTAATTTACACTTGATTAACCCCATAGTCTTTGTTATAAATACCTATTTAAGTCTATTATTTTTAACCTACATCTAATCATGAGTTGTCACCACAGTCTACCAGCAGAGGGAGCCACACACCTGTATGAAACATTACTAGCAGCAAGCCAGTGAAGCATGTGCTTCACTGGCTTGCTGCCATTTCACTCTCCTTGTTTTGCTGATCAACAAGTGCATGATTTATTATTGCACCGTGTTACAGTAAATCAATGTGTCGGTTTAAGCCCAAGTGCCCTAGAGCAAGGCTTATAAAATCCACTCATTCATTTGAAATACCTGCAAACGTTTGACAAAGCACCAAGTAATCGCTGGTTATTGTTGATTTTGTTACTAAAAATGAAATCTTGAGGACAGTGATTCCACTGCTGTGTCAAAGATGTTTTTAAGTGTGTGGAGGAAAATTGTGTTCCCCTAAATCAGGGGTGTCAAACTCAATTGCAGAGGGGGCCAAAATTAATAACTGTGTTTAAGCCAAGGGCCAGATGAGACCAAATAATAGGAAACTGAGAACAAACCAAGCCTATGTATTAAATAAAGAAACAATTCAGAAATAAATTTTGAAATTAAAGAATGAAACATTCATGTAAAGTGGACTAAGCCACATCCCCCTAGTGGAGGCAGAGATGGACTGGACCGTCTGCCATGTAGTTTGGAATCAGATGATGCAATTGATCCAAACCGACTCCAAGTCAAGGGTTCTGGCTCAATAGAGGAGCAGGAAAGACATAACATATTTTATCCTGGGCCAAAGAGAACTGTTGGGCGTGCCAGATGCGGCCCTGGGCCTTGAGTTTGACACATGTGCCCTAAATTAAATTCTCTCTCTGCTCTGTGACCTACTTTTAATTTTCGATATTTAATTTTATGTACTATGATGAAAATTAAGCATTTTGTGATTCTTATTGTAAATTTGTAAATGAATTCTTAATTAGGTAGACTTTTTTTTTTTTAAAGTATTTTCTTTGTTGTTATAAAGTAGTTATAAAGTGAATGGGTAATCATAATGGTTTTGGACTCTTGAACACTAACTGCTAACTTCTGCTCACTTGTAACAGTTTTATTGCCTCTGTAGGGATCTATAGCTACCTGTCTGCTAATTGCTTTCAGTCTTTATGCTAAACTCATGTAGCTCCAGCTACATATGCGACATTTATGCTTTTTATTTTAGTCACACGATAATTTGATGACACCCTTGTTTGCTAAGCTAGCTGTTGTCCCTGTGTTTTGTTGGTGCGTTCCATTCACGTTGGAAGTGGAAACTGGGTGCAACCATGTTCCCGATAAGTCGGAAACAGTATCTCAGGCTAGCCATTGTTAGCAATACCCGTTAAGAAAAATGCCAAAGTAGTTTGAGGTAGTGCTGAGAATTAGCGTAGCGCGGCTTATAGTCAGGCGCAGCTTATATGTGTATTTTTTCTTAAATTTTATAAAATTTGGGTGGTGTGGCTTATATGTGTATTTTTTTTCTTAAATTTTATAAAATTTGGGTGGCGTGGCTTATAGTCAGGCGCAGCTTATATGTGTATTTTTTCTTAAATTTTATAAAATTTGGGTGGTGTGGCTTATATGTGTATTTTTTTCTTAAATTTTATAAAATTTGGGTGGCGTGGCTTATAGTCAGGTGCGGCTTATATGTGTATTTTTTCTTAAATTTTATAAAATTTGCGGCTTATAGTCAGGTGCGGCTTATATGTGTATTTTTTCTTAAATTTTATAAAATTTGGGTGGCGTGGCTTATAGTCAGGTGCGGCTTATATGTGTATTTTTTCTTAAATTTTATGAAAGTTGCAGCTTATAGTCAGGTGCGGCTTATATGTGTATTTTTTCTTAAATTTTATAAAATTTGGGTGGTGCGGCTTATATGTGTATTTTTTCTTAAATTTTATAAAATTTGTGGCTTATAGTCAGGTGCGCTCTATAGTGCGGAATTTACGGGTAAAATGGATTGTTCTGACTTTCAAATCTGTCCAGCTTCAACATCTCAAAGCAAGGTTTCCCTCATTTTCTGTCTGCTTTTCCTGATTCCTGTGCTGATGCACAAACACATTACTCCACAGGAGAGAAATGAGGTGAGCTGAGTTGAGGCCCAGATGTTGCTGGCCTCTCCGCGGGCAGCCAGCAGCAGCAGTCGTTCTCGCTTGCTGAGCTCCTGAGAGGCAGCGTGGATTCGGGCCCTGTTTACAGCTCTCCAATAATCAACACAGCAGGGAAGCCCCACTCCCCGCTGCTACTGTTGTTTACTGCTGTTTATTTTCTGCTTCTGCCTCGACTCCCTCACCTCTGACGGCCGTAATGCCGCACCGGTGTGACACTGTGTGGCTGTGGAAATGACTTTGTTTTCTGCAGCGGCGATGGAAAATAACGTGGCCAATCTAGCGAGCTGCAGGGAACAGTGTGGAGGCAGGAGGAGTGAAAATAGGTTTTCCTTGCGGTTTCTGTCATAACAGCATTAATCTCAAGCCCTATTTTCTCAAAAACAAAGCGAATATCGTGGTCCAGGTCGGGAGAATAAACACACGTGAACAGGTAATATATGTTCCATATAATAATGGTTTATTATATGGAACAAACAGCCTCATTAGGTGTTAACTGATGTTTTAATCACGGTGTTTAATGTTGTGGAAAATATGTCTGACAGCTGTTTATTCAGTGTGACACTGTGTCCCTTGTTTTGTGAAGTGGACCCTTGCAAATGACCTTTGACCTTATATGACAGGCCTACAGTCCATTTATTAGCCATTTCTCAATATTTACAACACTAGAATAACTAATATTGATGCATAAGAATACATATTATTACCTTTAAATAATAATTATCAGTTTTAAAGTTATAACTCTTTATTGATAAAGCCCTTTCTCTCCTTTATTAAGGATGAATTAACCTATAATTAATCTTATTAAGGACCTGTAATCAATTACCCGGGCACGAACCTTAGTTAATAACTTGTCAACCTTTTACTACCATTTATAAATGACTTACGGACTTTCTATAATCTTTTATTTACCTGACTTAACATATTATTACCTTACACCATTACCTATTATTTGATGTCAATAACTTTTATAACCTTTAATAATGACTCATTAATTCATTACTAACGCATTAACTCACTAACATTAATGGTTTATTAACCATTAAGTAAAGCTGTTATTTAACACTTATAAACATTTACAAAGGGCACTTTGTTAGAAAGTGTCTTCCAGTTACAAACTGTAAACTTTGCAACCATCCATGCAACACATTAGTGCCTGTATTGGTTTTAGTTTTTTATTTTTCTGCTGTGATGGTAAATTAATGACATTCGACACAGTACGGGAAGGTGACAGAATTAAATTTGGTTCATAAAATCCTCCACACACACACACACACACACTGAACCTAACACCTGTCTTTCCTCTGTTAACACGTCTTTCTTTTTCTGCATCACCAAGGCACCAAAACAGTGAGGTGTGAGACCAGGATGCATTTTGTCATCACTTGCACTTCATCCCCACCTTTGCACACGACACCTTCATCCACACACACACACACACACACACATGCTGCAATTAACACATGAAAGCTCATGAAGAGTGTGACACACACACACACACACACAGAGAAAGGCTTCAATCACAAGCTGCCGTGGATTCATTTTCTATTCCAGCCTCTGAGAGATTTTTTTTCACTGACACACACTGACCACTGCTCTCCTCTTCCTCCTCTTCGTCAGGCCTCATTGCCCTTAATGAGTAAACAACAATTGGTTGAAGGTGTCGGCGACTGAAGACCAGGGCACAGCAGCAGCAGCAAATGTTGGCTTGAGTGGAGAGGAAATGCAGCTTAACCAAGTGACACGTCGCCGTTTGTAGTAATGACACTGAGTCATAATGAGCTGCTTACGTGACGGGAGGTGACCTGTGAGAGCATGAGCTGTTTCTCTACTAACAAACTTCCTCATAAATCATCTTATTCATATTTGGTTGATTACATTAATTGAGACAAAAGAATTTATTTTAAATACTTTAACCTTTTATACCAAGTATCACCTGAGAAAATACTCTGGCACTGACACTATTATCACCAACGTTATCACCAATTAGGATAAACAGAATTTGCCAAAACACAACTAGAGTCTAGACCTATCTTTTAATTCATTTGGAATGTATTATAAGAAATCAGCAAAGGAAAATAAAAGATTCCTCACATGCTGTACCCCACCAGCTGATTGTAATGAGTCTATGACAGAGGTCTCAAACCCGCGGCCCACGGGCCACATGTGGCCCTTCAGTCAATTCCATGTGGCCTGTCTCTTAAATGTTTGTTTTTGTTATTTATAAATTCATTTTACGTCATCAGTGTTTTTTCCAATGTGAATGACACATCAAAAATAAGCAACCGTACTTTAAAATCATAAATATCGTTATTGCTATTGTATCATGATGGAATATTGTGATTTCATTTTTAAACTCTTATCACCTGGCCCTCAGATCGTTTGAGTTTGAGACCCCCGGTCTGTGACGTTTGCAGAAATCTGAACAGTTTCAGCAGCGCCTCTTCTTTTCAATCCTTACAGATGATTTTTAAATATGAAACAGAAATGCCATCAGTCAGACACAACAGAATATATTTTATATTTCTTTTTGAAATCTTCAAGCTCCACTTTCTAAAACTTTCTTGGACAGTTGGTACCTGGTCGACGCAGATAACACACTGATCATCCAGACTTTATGTGTGTGTGGGGGGGGGGGGGGGGGGGGGGGGGGGTCTTTCAGGCAGGAGCTTTAAACACTCTTTTGTGGATGATGATGATGATGATGATGATGATGACAGAAAGAAAACAGATGTTGGATGTGGATTTTTTTTCTGTGAGGATTTTCAGAAACGACGCCTGCAAACTTAAATAAAGAATGTTTTTTTTTATCCTCCTGCCGAACCATCACTGCAGAAGAGAAGAGGAAAGAAAATTACCGGGCTGTTAACGGTCTCACTTTAATGAGGAGTGTCATTGTTTCTTTGTTCGTGCCAACCGATGTTTTTTCCTCTACGGTGAAAAACTGAAATGAGCAGGCATTAGCAGCCACCTGGATGTTTGAAATAAACACGGCAGGGTAAAATCTTTTTTCAGTAAATCACAAAAAAAATTCCACATTCCACTCAGTTCATCCCAGGCTGTTCTCTTAAAGAACAGCCTGGTTCCTGTTAAGGGCTGGGGGGGGGGGAATGGAGCTGATGATGGATTCATCTCGGCTGTTTGGCTCTGTGGTAAGAGCCGTCTGAGAGCTGGCTCTCCTCCACTCAGCTTGTTTTTGGTCTAAAAGCAGCCAGAAAAGGGCCCGGCTCCTGACCCAGTGTTAGTCACACTCTCAGTGGCCAGCGTCGGTCATTATCAACACATTTAAGCTATGACTCAAGCTGAATTAACACTGGGGCACGCACAGAACCTTTGCCTCTCACTTAGAAGTCTCATGTTTATAAGGGTTGGTGTCACGGTTATAAAAAAAACCAGCAAAAAGAGGAAACGGACCAAAAAAAGGGGGCCAAAGTAAGAAAAGGGATTAACAAAGTTTATTTACAAAAAACTAGCAAAAAGGTGAACCAGTCAAAACCTTAACAGAAAACACTGAGACTGGCCGGCTGGTGAGGAACCAGGAAAAACTAAAAGTTACCATCCAAACTGAGGAGGAACCGGAAATCCGGGTTTAAGTAGGGCTTGGCTGATTGGAGACCCGCCTCACCTGTCAACCAGCCTCCTAAAACACAAAGCAGAGCAAATACAAAGTAAAACAGGAAGTTAAAACCCTGAACACGGGAGCAACCCGGACCAGACATGACAGTTGGTGTCTAATTAGGGATCCGACGACACAAACTCAAGGCGATTTTCAAGCGACCGCGTCGTGACCGACACATTTTCAATTCTGAACGTCGGGGACGATGAACAGATGTGCAGTGTAACATAACTGCGACGCCCCGGCGACAAGTCTAGCCTGTTACCGTTCTTTCTATTTTCTCCCAGTAGGATAACAGAGCGCTAACACCAAAGTTAAAAAACAAGAATGTTGGCTAAAAATAGTGGAGGCACTGCTTCGTCATGATCTATGAACCCCGCCCCCCCGAGCAAGACATGGTAATAATCTGTGCCACAGGGATTGATAATCTGGCATTGTGAAAGGCCTACTGTAATTAAATATTACTTGAATTGGTCCAGGAGATTGGTTCGTCCAGCACGACTGGAGGGTAATGATTGAAACCTGACCTATCAGACAGTCCCATTCAAGTTCAAAATATAAAGCCTAGAAGTTCATCCCACAGTTTGAAGTAATCACTGTTGTCCAGCAGAGGGTGCTGAGCTGGTTGAGAACCAATTCTAGAATTAGTATTGATTTTGTTTTTGTATTATTTTAAGTATCAGTGATAAATTTGGTTTGGACTCCTGTTTACACATGATGGGCATTTAGCATCGTGCTATTTATAGTTAATGTTTATGGATTTTATTGCCTCTCGACTGAGCTAAGGTAGCTGGTTTGTCCATTTTTTGCAGTCTTCATGCTAAGCTAACCTATCAATTGTGAACAGTATTTATTTTGTTCATTCTGTTGTAAGGAATGGGCAATAATGTTAGTTTTGGACTACAATGATGCATAGCATCAGGCTAGTTTTAGTTTAGAGGTGTTACAACCACAACTGGAGCTAAGCTAGCTGTTTGGCCATTGTTTTCACTGTTATTACGAGCTAGTCTACGCAAACAGCTCCAGTATTGACTTAATTTTTGTGTATTTTTGAAAGGTGTCAGTGATAATTTTGGTTTGGGCTCTTGTTTATATAACAATTTGATGATGGGCATTTAGCATCAAGCTAATTTCTGGTGTTGCCTTTTGCTGGAGCTAAGGAAGCTGTTTGTCCATTGTTTGCGGTCTTCATGCTAAGCTAAGCTAACAGCTTTAGGCATACATTCATTGTAAGACCTATTCCCAACAAAATTTAAGTAACTCCTTTAAGATAAGTGACAAAAACAAAATTGGCCAAACTACAACTACAATCTAGACCTATCTTTTATTCATTCTGAATGTGTTGTAAGAAATAAGTAAAGTAAAAAAAATAAAAGATCCCTCACATACTGTGTCCCATTCAGATGAGACCAAATGAATCTTGTTGAACTGCTCTAGTGAACCAATTCTAGACGTTTATGTAAGAAATATTCACTCATACATCAACATAAAGGTAGAGCCCAGTTTGAAAGATCTAGAATTTTCCCCTAAATCCCCGTCTTCCAATGTTTTCTTCTTCCTTTCCTTGGTCCATCTTTGTGCACGTGACTCTGCACACAGAACGGGCCGGGCCACATGAGAATTCCCCCACTCAAGTGCTTTGTCCGAGCCAAATCACGGGGTCAGAGGCCACCACACACACACACACCAACAGTTTACCCCTCACCTCTTGCTGCGATGCTCCAATTCCCTGCGACAACCTGCCGAGGACCTGCGGTCAGCGCCCCCTCCTCAGAGGTCAGCCTGGCCGGGTCAGGGTCCGTTTTAGCGAAAACACAGTTGATGAAGGAGAGCCTCACCTCCTGCGTCGCGGAGGTTGAGCAGATTACCAGGGTTCACGATGCTCGGACGCCAGGATTCCAGGCAGCTTTGAAGTGTAGCGGTTATCGTCCACTGTGGCCACATATGTTGTTGTTTCCTTTATCGCTGTTATGAAGGGAGCAGGTCAGGGCGGGTCAGCTTACCTGTGAAGAAACAAGAGTGAGCGAAACATCATCCACCACAATATCCCTTTTAGCTTAAACCATTTTTTACTCTTTAGTTTTATGGAAAATGTCATCAGTATTATTTGTTAGAGAAAAATAATGAATTAATAACAACTATTGATTAAAAACTGAATGAAACTGAAATAACAATAATATTACATAATCAGTTTTATTTTCTTGAATTAGAGATGAGGCTGTTGAAGCTAATTTGTGAGAATAAGTTAAAAAAAAGTACATTTAACTATATTTAAGTACACTTAGTATACTGTCAAAACACTTGATTATTGTACTTCAAGTATGCTGTTTTTGATGTACCAAAACAGTACTGATATTTGATATTTTCACTTTTTAAAACTGTGCTTTGTTTCAGCTTTAAGTTTGTATTAAGCCACTTTTTATGAGAACGAGAGTGTCACTTTAAATGGCCGCTACCAATATAATGTGACATTAACTAATGTATATTTTTTTAATCCAAATAATGTATTAATAATATCGTAATTATGAAGTAATAAGTTAAGCACATTGTTCTGAAAAGGAACCAATTTTGCTCTTAAGGTGTGAGGATTTCTTGCTGCTGTTTATTCGAAAATTTGAACAGCAAAAGCGTTTTCCTATTGTCTGCTATGTATTTTAGAAAAGCAACAGTTAAAACTAAAGCTAAATCACTACTCACTACAACCAAGGTGAAAATGGGCTACATACTTTACCCCGCGTACCTAATAAAGTGACCAGCGAGTGTAAACAAATACAATTCAAAACTACCACAATCTTATTATTCGTAAAAAGAACATTTTATCCCGCGCTGCCCAGTGCGAGACATGACATACAGAGATAAGTGAGAATTTATCACTTAACGTCCAGTAAAGTATCTACTAAAAACCCGACGGAGAAGGAGAGCAGGTGAATTTTATTGTCGATGCTCTCATCACTTCAGGGCCTAAAGTTGGCAAATCTCCCACAAACCTGTTGCTCTCCTTTTCCGAGGGACGTGACCTCCTGGTCAGCTCGACCTAATGCTGTGTGGAGCACATGATCCGCTCGCCTCAGACCCGTCAGGACTCAGTGTGCCATCCTGTGTTGAGTGTGCATGTGGATGTGGGGGCATGGCATGGCTAATTAAAGGCAGTAAAAGCTGTTGAAAGGGGCTGGACGCTGCCAGCACGAGGGGACTGGACACCCATGTGTTCTTATTTGTAGAGAGAGCGGAGGCAGGCGTGACGGAGGCAGGAGGCCCAGGTCGCAGCGCCGCTGTCTGGCTGCTGGAGCTCAGTCGTCGCTGGAGGAAGCTGGTGTTGATATTAACTGCAATTCCAGACCTTCTACGACTAGTCTTTCTTTGTGTTTTTTTTTCTTCCTGCTCTAACCCTTAACACCCTGGTCTACCACTCCACACACACACACACACACACACTTTACTGTACGCACACACACATTCCAGGAGTAAGGGATGGGAGCGTGACAATCGGGAAACAACGGCTGTTAGTTACAGAAAATGCATTAGTGCGTGAGCCCGGGCAGCCGAGCGGAGGAGAGGAAGTGGTGGGATTACGCCGAGCTTGGACGTGGAGAACACAGGGCCGTGTCTTAACCCCCCCCCCCCCATAGTAAACTGTCCAGATTTACAAGGCCTCCAGGGGGACACAGATACCCCATCCTCGTCCTGTTGAACCTCAACAGCTCCTGATTTAAAAATAATCCTAAATCAGTGCATGACAGTTGTCAGCGGGGCAGAAGGAGGTCAGAGGAGAAGAAGCCAATCGCCGAAGGCGGCTGGGTTTGTTGGATAAGGGATAAACCCTCATTCGCTCGGTGTATTTAAAGGTCAGCTCTGCAGAAGGGCTGCAAAGTGCCTCAATGTTGGGTTAAATATAGTGATTTGGTGGATTAAAGTGACGACAGGCCCACGTTTCAAATAAAGTCTTGTTCCAGTTGAGACCGTCGACTTTTCTGTTCTACTTTTAGGCCTTTTCTGCTGCAAAACCATCGCCACGAAGGGACTTTGACTCTGTGAGGCACTGGTTCAGGTTCAGGAATCAGGATCCCTAAGAGTTTTCAAGATGTTTTTGCAGTCTGAAGACGATATAAGCACTGAAGCATCTGTCTGGAGTTGGGCCACATGGCGGTACAGTGGCTAGCACTGTTGCAAATGGGGTTTCTCCAGGTACTCAAGCTTCCTCATAAGTAAGGGAATACATTTTTGAGATAGTTTGGTCGCATGCAGAGGAGGGACAAAGGATGTCGAAGATGGAGGAAAAGAGAAGGACCATTGAAAAGGTTAATGGATGTTGTGAAGGAGGACATGAGGACAGTCCTGGACAGAAGAGGACACAAGGGATGATCTACTGTGGAGAAGAAGAAGAGAAGAGGAAGAAGAAGAGGAAGACTCCCACTGGCACATCTCTGTGTGCTGGCCCTGTGATGGACTGGTTGACCTGTCCCAGGATATACCCCTTCTTTCGCCCAATGCCAGCTGGTTTTGGCTCCAGCTGCCCATGACCCTCCTGTGGAGGATAAAGCTGTAGAAATTCAGCGCGTGTCCTGAGTTGTTGTGCGCAGAAATCACTGTAGACCTTTGCCAAAACCTGTCTTGCTTTGCAGGAACATACGAATAGATAATCCTCTTTTTTCCCAGAACGAATTCCAAGGGAACCTGTGTGAGGAGACATCAGGACGGATGTCGCAGGGGCCACCCTTCACCTGAATGTTCCACACATTCTGAGGAAAGTCTGGACCACTGCATGGTCAGCATTTCTCTATTCAGACCCAATCAGAGTCTGAGAGAACCAGAGTATCCGAGCTCAGCGTGTTCCCTGCAGGTTTTTACATGATTTTCTGACTGTGCAGTGGTTACCATGGTGATCACAGCGTAGATACGCACACATACTGTGCACAGACTGGCCATTTTACCTGATTACAGTTTTACAAACCCAGTCCAGCGTCCAGATAGGTCCCAGTGAGCTCGGGTCAGGTTTCCCTGCTCTGTTGTGAACACATGTGACCCAGACAGTCTCCTGCTGGGTTTGTTATTCGTGAACTGTAAATGGAAATTGTCGGCCAGTTTGAGTCTGCAGAGACAGATTATCTGACTAATTTTCTGGCCGATCACAACAAAGCGACTGGCATGTAATTGCTGACGGTTAATTACGACACTGCAGGTGCGCCCTCCTTCACTTTTATAGGTTGTTTTAAATCACCTTGCACCATGTCACCCTTTGCTCTGGTGGCAAGTCAAGTTCCCAGATCAAAGCAGTTACCTTTGTGAGCTTAGTGTTATCATGTAACGTCTGGAAATAACCGTCAAAAGATCAGATTTGGGATGAAATGCTGTTGTTGTTTATGGGATCATAAACACCAGAGAAAAGAAATTCGGCTTAATCCGAGTTTAAACGTGTTTTTGACCAGCGAGAATGTGTTTAATCTCACTGGTCAATAAGTAAAAAACATAAATTTAATAAAAATACAAGGTTTTTTATCCACACTATGACATGTATTCATCCTCCTGTTGTTAGCATTCATTTCTGTAGAGTGACAGCAATCGGTAGAAAACAGAACTTTCCCTGTAGGATTTTTTAAAGGATTTTTCATTCTTTTATCATCAATAAAGTTTCAAGAAATGTCTTTATACTTATCTTAAAGGCTGCAGTATCTATGCCAGGCCTGTATGTGGTGCTGTAATAAAGCTTTATTTCAACAAGTAAACAATCACAGAGACTGAATGAAGCGGGACAAGAGAGTAAAAGTTTGCACAAAGCAAATAAACCAAACAAACTTCAAACACAAGAAGAAGAGGATGATGACAAGGAAGAGAGCAACGGTAAAATTCACACACAAGGACAAAGTTGTGTATTATTGTACACACAGAACATTTTTTTCACTGTGGGAACTGTTTTCCAAATAGTAGCATTTCATGATAAAACACACAATACTTGGTCGGATTCTCCCGGACTTGTCCCGGTGTGGCCGACACTCTCCTCTCTGCTCTCCTGCCCTGACAGATAAATCTGCCTCTATCTCCCCGAGCAGTAAATAATAACATTTCACTCTCCTCCTCCTTCTTTCCCGTTCCAGCTACTGCTCCTCCGCTGATGTATGTTTTTTACTGTGGCGGCATCGCCTCCGACCGGATGCGCCCCGGCAGCGTCTCCTGTGATCATCGCAGGCCTCGGAAGACTCCTTCGACAGAAACAGGAAGCAGTTCATGGCAGGGGTCGCGACCCCTCTCATTCAGCCCCATGAGTCAAACAGGGCCCACCGCGGCGAAACACTGGAGAGTTCCGGTCCCATCAACAAGGTGTGGAAGGATACTCAGCCGGGAGGAGGAGGAGGAGGAGGAGGAAGAGGAGGAGAGACTCTGTATGTGTGTGTGTGAGTCAGAAGGACGGATGCACATCTGTGGAGCTGCAGCCGTGTAACATTATTACACACACAGTCCACAGAGTCTCACCTAAACGCTTCTCCACAGCTGCATCTGATACACGGCTGCGTCCACTGGACGAGCTGATCCGAGGCTCCGGGCCAGAACGTTCAGCCTTTAACTGAAGTGAGGACAGCGAGGGAAAAGGTGAGCAGAAGGAAAAAAAAACACAGTCGTAAACGTGGAGACACACTGGGGTTTTATTTTGCAGCATTTACTCCTTGAGATTTTCTTTTTTATTGGCTACTTTATTCACACTGACGTCATAACTTATCCCTGTCACCTGCTGCAGACATTTGAGTAAAATTACTTCATTCATTAGCCCCTTTTCCACCAAAATGACCAGGAACTTTTATTACCAGGAACTTATTTATGTTCCTGTGAATCTGTGTAGTTTGTGTTTCCACTGCACCTCAAAGTTCTTGAGCGTTGTTGATGACGTACAGTCAAAACATTTAACACGCCGGTGGATCGCTTCTCAAAACCTGTTTCATGTTAATAAACAAGAATAAAAAGAATACAAAATAGCTACAGACGTGTGGAGGGGGTTGTAAAGGTGCTTCAGTGAGATGGTGCAAGTGAAAATCCGACATCACTGTGAGCCGCATCAGCCAGAGAACAGCAGCAGCATGGGAGTGTGAAACCCGCTCTTTATTTCACATTATTTTTCTCCTTGACATTCACGAGAGGCTGCGTCACATCAGAATCATTCTCTCGTTGGTTCCGTCAGGTGTGTAAAGACCTTTAGAACGATACGTGATTTCACATCAGTGTCTTCAAAATTCTCAAATAACAAGAAAAAGACGCTAAATTTGTCGCGGGTCACTTTTTTAAAGGAGAGTCTCTAGAGGGTCTGAATACTTGCTAAATGTAGCAACAAAGGCGCTACGTTCTCGACACGGACACAACTGCAAGATACAACTGCAAAGTTCCTGCTAATCTGAAAAGTCCCTAGTCATGCGTAGGCACTAAATTTACTCAAATAAAGTAATATTTACCCCAATTTTGGTGGAAACATGCTGAGGTTTTTTATTTACCCGGGTAAATGAGAAAAGTTCCTTTGTTGACACAGTTTGTTCTGAATTCACTCCACTCTTTACTGATCCAATGCTCGTGTGTAGCAAACAGTGTATTTTCACAATAAAGCTAAAAAAAGACACAGCTTTTTGTCTTGAACTTGTCTTTTCTTTACGGTTTTAAAAGTAAGTGGGCAGCCCCGTGGGTGAGCGGAAGGGAAATGGGCTTGCTGGTTTGAGTCCCTGCCAGGTCAAGGGCTGGGGTGACCTAACGTAACCAGTCCCCATTGCTCATTGTTAATTGGACATTCTTAATTGTGTAGTACCAGTGTATTCCAGTGTGTCCCAAGAACATACATGGAAGGGTTCCAAGGTAGAAAACTCATATGTGGATCATCCACTGTGTTCATAGACAAAACACTTAACTGTGATAACAAAACATCATATTCTTCCCCTGAAAATCTTGATTTCATGATGGTGTTCTCACAGAGATTGGGATTTCCCATGAAAAAGTCTCAATAACTCAATTTATAACGTTATAAAAAGCATTTTTTTGACCAATTAACACAAATTTTTGTGCAATTATGACCAATCACTGTGGTTTTTTTTCTGCGAGGCAAATCATCATGACAGAATCTGTTTTATGTGCTCTGCTTCTTAGCAAAAATCCATCTTGTGTGTTTTCACAAAACCAAAAACAACAGTTGAGTTTGAACGTAAATGCAGACGTGAAATGAGACAAACTGCTGTGAATCTCTCAGACACAGAAGCTGTTAGAACTGTATATATATATATATATATATATATGATCAACATCATTTAAATGCTTGTACTTTAATTTTGACTTGTAGCTTTAGACATTAAACATGTTCTTGAAAATGCTGTCCACATGTAACTAGTTTGTTGCTACTTTAATGTACATTTACTATCTACTGTATGTAAACTATGTTCTCAAAGTGCTTTATTATCATAAATTTATTATTATTATTACTCAAACTAATGGTGAAAGACTCGGGGAACAGCACGAGTAAAATGCTCTAATAATCTTGAGTTAATCAAAGATAATCAGTTGCAACACACTTTCAATGAAGATTAAATGTTTGTAAATGTGTTTTATTCGTTCTGCCATTTCAGATCCTGTCTTGACTCTTTGTTTGAGAATCATCTCACCTGGCTTCACTTCACTGCTCTGCACCTGTGACCCATTCTCTCTAATTAGGCAGCAGAAGTCTACATATACCTGCTGTACTCCATTGTCCTCCACTGTTATCTGTCTCACTGGTGGGTGATCATGTTATTTTTGACCTTGATTTCTGTTTGCCTTGATTCCTAGTCTCTGCCAGTCAACTGGCTATTCAATGGTTAATTTTATACAGTACTGTGCATAAGTCTTAGGCCACCATTAGATTTGTTGTTTTAGCAATGCTATAATGACCATACTGTACAATTATTTCTCCATCACTTTATTGGAACATATCCTGAAATATTGGAGAAACACATATGCAGTTTGAAAATACCAAAAATGCTTGTATAATATCAAATATTTAGTGTGAGCTACATTTCCACTTGAACAATAACACAACCATGGCTCTTTAAAACCTGGAATGGAACCCTAATGTTATTGGTCAAACCTGTGTTTCTCCTACTATTTCATGCCAACAAATAGCTGCTGTGAAAAAGGTCTATTATACCTGGTTTACTCCAGACATGTTGGAGCATTACATACACATGTTGCACAAGTTCAACTCACTGACAGGTTGATCATATAGTAGAAGACTGACTTTTAGTCACATCTTTTCAATCTAAACGCCAACGATCACAAAAGTGACAACAAAGCTGCTGGTGGCCTAAGACTTATGCACAGTGCTGTATTTTTTGGTTGTTTTTATGCTCCTATGTGTCATTCACTTGGGTTCAGACCTTCTGAATTGTTACAAGACACCGACTCCCTGAAGTGTCATGGGACAAGACTGGACTTGCCCGGACTTGTCTGGAGCCTGGGGCGAAAAACCAAAACTGAGCTGTTATAAACAACCTGGGTCTTACACTTGCTTCAAACTGTGGTGACATGGCATTTCTGTTTATTAAAATAAAAAAATAAATAAATAAGATATAAAGGGCAAAAATGGTGTAAGACATTTCACAGGACAAGTCCACAAAAATAAGACACTCACTCATGTGGATGTTTTTGTGCCAAAGATTGAGGCTTTTTGGCCCAAACATGGAGCTGATGTCATGGGAGCTGTGTTCATGTTCATGTTAGACCACATCTGATATTTCACTTTAATGGAGGGGAGTTAAGTCGGGCTAAGCACAGGGGAAGCCGGTCCCAACGTCGTCAGTTTCCTTCCTCCACTGACTCCACCATTATCACGTCACTCCTGATTTCCACTTGCCAGATGATCTTTCCCTCTTTAAGTCTGGATAATGTGGTGTTTCCTGACATCTTAATACCTGAGGCAGGTTTAAAATTGAGAAATCAGTATTTAGCACAAAAAAAAACTACAGTTGGTGCAAACAAAGCTGCTGCTCGGCTTTTAACTGATACAAAGGAACGAGAGCAAATTAATCCCATTTTACTGTCACTTCATTGGCTCCTGGTTTATTTCTTTATTTTTTTGGTTGATTTTAAAGAGGACATTCAGTGGAAAATCAAATGTCTGATGTGTTTCGGTGTGTCCCCGTGTCCTTCTCGTAACTAAACATCACTAAAGTGCCCTAGTTACGTAACTAGCACACTTGCCGTGCAACCAACCCTCCCCCAACAGCTACTCCTGGTCATGGGCGTGAACATTCAACCTGAAGAAGAAGAAGAAGAAGAAGAAGAAGAAGAAGAAGAAGAAGCAGCACCACGGAGCAGTCAGTCAGCTGATAGCTGGCCAATCACAAAAGACTCAGTGTTCTGGGGGGCGGGCATTAGCTCAGAAACAGAGTGCCTGTTCAGAGGCTGGCAGAGAGCAGCAATAATCTGTCTTAATCTGAAGAGACTATGAGGGTTTTGACCATAGACATGATTTAATTTATCTAAGTAGACATCAGTAATCTGGATTTTTGCTTCAAAAAGACCATTCTGTGTGACCTTTTTAAAATTCTTTTATTGGTTCTTAACTGTCTCCATGGTCTCACCCCTCAGTATGTGTCTGTCCGTCACTGCCCGTCACGCTCTCTCAGGTCACTAACAGATCACCCACAGGTCACTAAGACAAACTTCAGACAGGTCGACTCACTTCCTGTTTTTAAGCCCTCTCTTGTCACACTGTTTGGCTGTGAACTCACTTTTGAGGTGTTTGCTTTTATTGTTTGATTGTTGTGATTGTCCTCATGACTGTGTGCAGCACTTAAGTCAACTGTGTTGCTTTTAAAGTGCCTCATAAATAAAGTTGGACTGGATTAGTTTCTGTGTGGTTGAGGCCCAAAGTTTCGCCACATATTTGACTTTTTCACTGATTTCCACTAAAAGCTTGTTTTCTTTGCGGCCGAGCGCATGTAACCGCATCCTGGATCCACTTCACGGTGATCAGAATCATCTTTTTATTTTATTTTTTAAACAAATGAGCTGGTTTTCCTCCGGCTGAATTTATGCCTTTGACAGGTCTGGTATTTGTCCCTCTTCTTTTTTTTTTTGCCAGCTGTTTTCTTTCCTGAGGTAAATCTCTATAAATCAACGAGAGATAATCTGCTGAGAAGATTGTGTGCTCGGCGCGGCTGTGGGTGCACTCCGTCTCCATCGGTTACAGAGCATCCATCAAGTGCTCAATGGAGGCCGAGCGGAGCAGTGACACCCTGATCCCCCCCCCCCCCCCCCCCCCCCCCCCCTTACCTCGGAACCCCTGTCCCCCCCCCCCCCCCCACCTCTTCATATTACCTCGGAATAATTACACTGTGAATCTCTGCTTTTGCTCTGCAGAGGTAAAACGCCGTTTTTAAAAGGATCCACATCCGCTTCTCCACTTCACCTGGACGTCCTTTTGGCCTGGCTGCAGAGCAGCTCTTCCTTGTGCCGTGCTGCATCGGAAAGTCGATCTGATTGCCCCGTCGTTCATCATGTAACTTAAACTCCAGGGGCACCGTCAAGTGAACCAGGGGCTGCTTCTTCTTCTTCTTCTTCTTCTTTGGCGTGATATAATGCCTGGTGCAAATCATCTTCTGTGGTTCAGGAATTCTTCACATTCCGTCTCCGTGGATGGATCGTACCTGGTTTCAGTAACATCTGCACGTGGACATTTATAATAAAGCAGATACACTTGTCATCTGTCAGATTTAATTCTGCAGGGAGCATCACTATGTGAGGAGGAGGAGGAGGAAGTGATAAAGACAGAAGACGAGTGAGGCTGCATGTTGGTTTTCCTGGGTGATTCGAACCCTGGATGACCCCGTTTGGTGTTTTCCCAGGTTGTCCTCTAGTTCCGCCCCCCCTCCGCCCAGCTCCCGTCATCTGCTGTTTCCCAGGTGAGGAGCCTTGTTGACAAGCAAAATATTCCCTAAACCAGATGACAAATGTTCAGAGAAGACGCTTAGAAGCTGGAGTGACGTCAACACGGAGGACACAGCTGGTGGCTTGTTAGCACAAGTGCTTCCTGCTAACACTCAGTCGACTGAAACCAAGAGAGGAACTCTTAAAAATGTCAACGTTTGAAATAATATTAACAGAATGCACTGAAGCACTTGCATTTAAATAATGTTTTTTGTTCTTTGTTGTCCAATACAGACTAAAAAAAATAGCAGAAAAAATATTTTACATAAGACCTTAAAACAAATTTAAGGTTGAAAGGCTGATGTGGAGAAAATATTGTGCTGCAGTTGCTTTTTGTTTTATATCATATTTCATATGTTTTTGATGGATTAAAAATAGCTTATTTTGCCACAAACATAAATATTGAACCATAAATTCACTAATGCGTGGAAAAAAAAAAAAAGATTTGATGCATTAAAAGCTGTTTCAAATGTTTCAACTCTTTCATTGTAGGTTTTTATTTCATGGTGAACTATAGATAAAGATGCTGTTAAACAGAAGATAATGAAGCTCCCTGACATTATAAAATAATATAAAATAATACATTTAAATGCTTTCATTTCATTCATGTTATTGCCATTGTGCTACAGGGTATAATTGTGTTTTACATAAGATCTTCAGTGTCCAATACAGACTAAATAACATAAGAAAAAACATTTTAAAACTTAAAACAAAATACTGATATGGAGAAAATGTTGCTATATTATTTCATTTTCATACATGAAAATATCTTTTAATGTCACAGACATGAATATTGAATTATAAACGAGCCATAAACTAACGCATGAAGAAAAAGGCTAAATGTGATGCAGTAAGTTATACTTGATGTTTGTTCATGCTGAAATTTAGATAAAGATGCTTTTATAGAGTTTTGTAAATAAGTTTTATGAATGAGTAAGTTTGGATTCACATTGTAAACAAGGTGCAAAACTGTATTTGGCTGGATAAAATAGAACTAAGTGTAAAAACATCTCAAAACTATCAGCCTCTGCTAGATGTTCAGATCACTGTGATTTCAACAAACAGAGGGTGTGTTTTTATCACCGTGGTTTTTTTGTTTTGTTTTTTTTTTTTTTCCCATTTACCTGAATGGTAACACAGAAGATTAAAAAAGATATTTAAGACATATTTTTACACTGGCATACTGATAAAATGAAAAACTGGGAAAACACAGAATCACCGAATAAAGAATTATGATAAGAAACCATGTCAGTGAACTCTCACTCCAGCTTCTGCGTTTTTCTGCACTAAAAAATACCAAGAATTGGGATGAGAGGAGGAATCCAATCCAACTTTATTTATAAAGCACTTTAAAAACAACAACAGCTGAGGCAAAGTGCTGTACATTAGAGTAAGAATAAGATAAACTACTGAAACGTACTAAAAGATAGACAAAATGTACATATGTACACACATATACAGTACATCCGTGCAGCAGATGAAATGGGCTATATACACATACATATGCACACATACATACCTACATACGCACTGCATACATATGCATAATATATATATATACACTCACACATACTGTCTCTCTCTCTCTCTCACTCACACACACCTATGTATATACACAAAAACAAACATAAAACCAATAAAAACAGGTAAAATCGATGCCTCACACTGGGTTGAAAGCCAAAGAGTTAAAATGGGTCTTAAGATGCTTTTTAAAAACAGACAGAGAAGGGGCCTAATATGTCTAATATGTAAAGGAAGATCGTTCCACAATCTAGGCGAAGAAGAAGAGGAGGAAGAAGAAGAAGAAGAAGAAGAGGAGAAACGTGTCGAGGAAACTATAACATTGTTTGACTGAGTGTAAAAAGTAAATGTTACTGTGAGAATAAACTGGAAGAGAAATGTAATACGACCATGTATCAACAGTTACTGCTGCTCCTTATTTATATTTATATTTATATTTATATTTATATTTATATTTACATGGTGACACAGACATTTGCACCACCTACTGCTTATCAACTTCCAATTTTTGCTTCATATAAATATATATTTTTCTCAAACGTGAGCTTCCTCTGGTGGTACTTGTAGGGAAATCAGAAATACTGTTCTACTGTGTATATACCCGGGTAATCGGAGTGGAGCTGAGGAAGTTAGAGAATTTGGGTTTGTCCGAACCCAACATGTCGGGCCAAATGTGGACAAAAATCCAGAATTGCTTGGGTCAGGTTTGGTCACATGGTCTGTTTATTCAATAACGACATTTAAAACACATTTAATAGTTGTTGGGTACAGTGCAAAAGTGTTGAGGCCCATTTTTACTCGACGCAAAAGACAGAGACGAGCGAGTGTTCAATATTTTCTCAGGCTGCACTTCAGTCATTCTTAATTAAATTCTGTGGTACGTGTTAATGCTCATGAGACACTCAGACCAGATTTAATGCAACATGTTTCAGGGAGTTACACTCGTTGAGTTTGTGCCGAGACACTGGCTGACTGTTTTTTTTTTGAAAGCAGGCCTGCTGGAGACCACATGGGGAGAAGGAATCAAGGAAAACATGTCCGACAAACACAAGCAGCGACGGCTGACGTGGCCTTTCATCTGAGAACGTGGGAGGAGAATTCAAAGCCGCTCTGGAATCAAAGTGGCTCCTTCACAGAGCTGAAGTTGGACCAGAGTGATAACATTTATGCTTGGTGTTTTATATATAGCCTTTTACTGAAGAGAATAAAATGTCTGTTAAGGACGAGTTAAGCAAGTGCCAGAGGAAGGGGGGGGGGGGGGGGGGGATCTCTGGTCCAAGATGACTCCATTCCCTCCTATTGTTCATCATCCTGAGCATCTTCTTTCCATTCGAGAAGCGTGAAGAAATGACTCAAAACTCAAACACCGGCCCCAGAGGAACTCCTCACTGGCAAAGAATGTCCAAACGAGCGTGAGGTTCTCAAACACCGGCCTCTGCTCGCTCTTAAAACAATGGCTGAAGGAGCAAACACACACACACACACACAGAGAGAGAGAGAGAGAGACGGATCTGGCTTGATTTTCAGACGCCAGCGGAACCGAGCCACGGTGGGAAAGTGGAATGATGACTCTTAACAGTTTAAGGTTACACTCTGTGTTTTAATAATGTTGACTGGGAGCCAGAGGGAGGTTTAATCCTAATGGCCCTGCAGCCTTGCACCGCGATGGGCTCGGGTACGGTGATTAGCTCGGGGAGGGGAAGCTTTACAGACGAACCCGAGGCAGCGCTAGGTTTCAGCTCCCCGCTGGTGTGAACTGTGGGTGGCACGGAGTTAAAACAGATTCTGCAGACTCTGCATTGTTTACGCTGCCTGTTTGTGCTCAGCATCCATGCAGGGCCACGTGTGTGTGTGTGTGGCCCTTATGCTACAGTATGTAGCACAGGGATGCTAACACCACCTACAGAGAGGCAATTACGTGTAATAATCATTATTACTTACAAATAATGGTATTATTAGGCAGTGTTAGCATCTTCGTGCTACAGTTGCAAAGATTAGCCGACATTCTTGGGAGGATGGATGACAAAATGAGTTGCTATAAAGGTTCATTTTATGCTATCGCACATCTTTTTTCATGTTGTGGTCCTGAACAACCATGTTTTTATGGAGCGAGTCATCTCACTTTCTACCCATCTCAGTTGAGAGTGCCAAACAGGACGAGGCATTTGTGTGCCAACTCTGTTAGCTCAACCGCTAACGCTACTGTTAACCCCACTGCGAACTCCCCCGCTAACTCCACGGTTAATGCCGTTGCTAACGCCGCCACTAACGTTCCCGTCAACTCCGCTGCTAACTCTATTTTAACTCCGCCCCTAACTCCATTGTTAATGACATTGCTAATTAAGCTGCTAACACCACCGCTAAATCTGCCGTTTAACTCCACTGCTAACTCCGCCCCTAACTCCATTGTTAATGACATTGCTAATTAAGCTGCTAACACCACCGCTAAATCTGCCGTTTAACTCCACTGCTAACTCCGCCACTATGACTGTGTTAGCATATCTTCTTCTGATGAGCAGAGAGTTAATATGTGCTTACAGTGCCCCCGCTGGACAACTTGATAATTAACAGTCAAACAGTCAATGCTGTACATTTTGATCAATCATTTGAATAATTTGAATAATCAGTCACTAGTCAACTCTTAAAATAGTCTTCAATTGTTTCCCCAGTAAAGATGAGGCAATCCAGGTTGTTCGCAGGTCGATTTTGTCATTCGTTTCTTCTTAAATTTTGCACTAAAAAACAAAACGTTCATAAAACTGACAGCAGCTGATCAAGCATCAACAAGTGAGTGGCCCTTACAGTGTTTGGCCACTCTTACAGGCACAAATGGCATCGGTAGGAGGATGACGTCCACAAAACTCATCAGGCATCAGCGTCAACACGTTGTCAAACACCATGAATTCCTTTGTTAATCTCTGCCCGGCATCTCATCGCCAAATTACATTTCTCTCTGATCCTTAATCCAAACAGATTTCTAAGAGGAAATGTCTTTAAACTGGTGAAATGCACTGTATCTTTCCAAACGCTGCTTGTTGTGCAGGTTAGAAGCGTTAACCCTTCCAAAAACAAACCAACAAACTGAAAAAATGGTGACAGCATATGAAGACCACACAGCTTGGTCAATGTGTGGTGGTCGGGTTTTAAAAGCCAGCACTTGTCCTGGCTGACATTTGGACCATAAGCCTCATGGTTATTGTGTTGTTTCACACTGTTTAGCGTCGACAGGGTGCTGCTGCTGCTGCTGCTGCTGCTGACGGGGCCAGGCGGGGAGGGGACCACCTCTCTGCTGGCCGACCCACCCTGGCTGCTCGGGACATGGGGGACAGGTGGACCTGGACCCCCCATACTTCACCACGGACCTCCAGGAGAGCGTACTTAGCCCTGTCTCCCCAGGATTACAGTTTATTAGGCAATTAAATGGAGTTTTAAGGGGAAATCTGACTTTTAATGCACGTTTTCTTATGTTTTGGTGTTCATTTATGTAAACTTGGCTTCATTTAAAGCCAAAAAATAATCTGTTTATTTTTATCAGATTATTTACATATTCAGTTTACAGTTTACAGATTCCGTCCACAGATTATTTTAAGTAATCAGTTTATAAGTCTCACGATTCTCACCTTGTTTAAAATGTTGGAGCACGGTGTAGAATATCGTATCTGGTTATTTTTTGCTGATTTTGTGTGACTGTTTCAAAGACTTTTTCTGTCATTCACCGGTTTTCCTTTATGATTGTTTCAGCTCCCACATTTTGTATGTGTTTCACATTCGTTTCAAGAAAACTACAGAAATGAATCAATTTTAGTTGGAAACGTGTAGAATTTTTATGACTGCACCTGCGTTTTACTACAATTACTGTGAAGAAAGCAAAGAATAACGTTGTCACATCTGCGTGAGGATGGATTGTGAAGGAATAACCACCAGTAATAATCATTTGAACTTGACTTTTTTTTGGGGGAAAAGTTGTCAAAAAACTAATTTTGGTTCTGGTGTTAACTTGTCCATGGGCAAAACACTGGACCATAAAACCTTGTAGTGACTGTGAGTCTGTGTGAAAAGCTCTTTAACTGCTTCTCAAGACAGAAGTTTTATATGCAGTCGCTCTCCTTCCACTGCTGCAAACCACAGAATATGAATAATTTAACTGGTCTCTTTATTCTTTTTTTTATTAAATTTTCACAAGGTCATTTGGGGCAGAAGGCAAACATTGTGTTATTAAAAGTGCAGAGATATCATTGAGCTACACATGAGCAGAATTCAGTAGAATTTTTGAAGACAACCGCTGGGAAAAGTGAACGATAGTGACATAAGTCTTCCAAACACAACTCACTCTAAAACTTTAAAAACTTAAAATTTGCCAGAAAAAAGAAACTATCTTTGGAATTACAAGAGGATTAATATCGCGACACTTTGGTCGTACCGTGCAACCTAAACCCTCTCTACTGTTCCGCACATAAATCTCACAGAGAGCGTGACTAACCCGGCGGTAACAGGAGCCGGGACTGGCGGTCCCTGTGGACCCAGGCCTGCATGTCCTCTGCTGCAAGGACCGGCCCCAGAACCTCCGCGGGCCCCCGAGGACCCTGTGAAGCCAAACAGTGAGGTCAGCCCTGGGCTGCCATCTCGCAGCGAGGATTACACCGACACACACATACATGCAAAGAGCGGAGAGCACTGAGACTGGGACTGGGATTAAGTCATTAAGAGTATCCGTCCTCCAAAAACCTCAGACACAGACTTTCTTTGTAAAAAGATATTCTTCTTTCACAGTGATGGGCTTTTCTAACTGAGAGCACCACTGACCCAGCACGTCCTGTTTTCTTAATTTCTCCCGACAAAAGACATTAACATTGGCTCCATAAATGCCTCTACACCTTTATAAGACAATGAAATGAAATAACGACCAGTTTGCTGCGTGCACCTGCACAACATACGCACAGTGAAACTCAATCTCCAATAACTTCCACAACTGTAACGCTAGATTTTATTTATTTTTTGACTGTATCACACAGGTGCTAATGACCTTCGGAGTTGGCGAAATGAGGAAAAATCCAGAAATGATTGCCAGGCCTGGGTCAGGTTTGGTATTTCAATTGCTTTATTTAAAATAAATGACGTGTAATAAGTGTTCAGTACTGTGCAAAAGTCTTACAACGCTTACTTTGTGTTCATTTCAGGAGCAATACCAGCAAAAATCGTGGGGGGGCAGTATAGAGTCAAGAGTCCACGTTGCTCTGGAAAATGATGCAAACAACACTTATGAGTAATATTTCCCATTTAATGTGACGACTTACATTCCAATGTGCGAAGTTGGCTAGCGTTTCTGTCTATTTCAGATCAAGCACAATAAAATGTGTGTGTTGGTGTCTGCACTGCCCTCTGGAGGAAGTATTGTGTAACTTCCATACCAACACAGGACACGCACAGACGTATGTCGGGTAGTGAGATGATGTTTTGGACGGACGGACGTAAAACTGATGAAAATGGAGTATAGGCCCTATAAATAAAACAGTCACCTCTGCTGTAACTGCAGGTTTTAGTTTCTTTTCATTTCTTTTTCCTCTCAATTTAAATGTTTTTCTCTTTCGTTTTATTGCAAAGCGCCTTTAAATGCCTTGTTGTGAAAATGTGCTCTATAAATAAACTTGCCTTGTTCGTGTTCGTGATGTTCACTCATTCTCGTGAGGGTCTAATGTTTGTTTCCAGCGTCTACAGACTCTAAACAAGAACAGTTTCTGTGGGGCAGATGATCTGCTGTTAATATTTTTCACATTTGCTTATATTCACAGTTGTGTCCTGGAGGGACAGCATGATAAGAGGACACCAAATAAAATGGACTGTGTGCTTAAAGTCTAACTCATTGTTGGAAATAGTGAGGATAATATAAGTATACAGTACAAGTTTGCAAAATGTGAAACAAAAGTTAATATATTTGAAACGAGTAGCTGTTGGTAACATCTCAAACATCTGGTATCTCTTATTTACTGAAGATTTTCCTAATTTAGTGTTTAATAATTTAGTAATACAGACAGACAAACACGCCTCATACTTCACACAGTGGGCCCAATAGACCTTTTTCCCAAGACGCCATTTCCGCGTGGATAAAAAGCCGATACCATACAAAACTTTTGCATATTCTCGAATCTCATTCTTGTGTTTACGGACCCTAAAATGCTACTGTGGAGTTTTCAAACCTAAAATGTTGCTTTTTTGTGAGGACACTCGCTTCTTATTGTAGAATGAGAAATGATTGTAGAATAAAATGATTCTTATTCTACAACTATGTTACTTTTTAAGCAAGTATCGTAGATCTGGATAATTTCTGAGGCACAACCTGCACCAACAACAGCATAACAGCAGCACAGCAAAATGCTTATGCTGACAAAAAGGATGATCCGCTTCTATATGCACAAAAATACAGTACTGTGCATAAGTCTTAGGCCACCATCAGATTTGTTGTTTTAGCAATGCTACAGTGACCATACTGTACAATTATTTCTCCATCACTTTATTGGAACATATGCAGTTGAAAATAACAAAAATGCTTGTATAATATCAAATATTTAGTGTGAGCTACATTTCCACTTGAACAATAACACAACCATGGCTCTTTAAAACCTGGAATGGAACCCTAATGTTATTGGTCAAACCTGTGTTTCTCCTACTATTTCATGCCAACAAATAGCTGCTGTGAAAAAGGTCTATTATACCTGGTTTACTCCAGACATGTTGGAGCATTACATACACATGTTGCACAAGTTCAACTCACTGGCAGGTTGATCATATAGTAGAAGACTGACTTTTAGTCACATCTTTTCAATCTGAACGCCAACGATCACAAAAGTGACATAAAAAACAACAAAGCTGCTGCTGGTGGACTAAGACTTATGCACAGGACTGCAGACACACACACGCACACATTTGTATAGCATTCATAGTGAGGACTCTCATGGACTTAATACGTTCCCTAACCTTAACCATCACAACTAGATGCCTAACCCTAAAACCAGGTCTTAACCCTGAAAAAGCCCTTTAAAGAAGTGAGGACCAGACAAAATGTCCTCACTCACAAAGATACCCATACATGAACACACACACTCACCACTGCTCAGTTTTAGCCTCTCCTGTGTTTGGACAGTAATCTTGTCCACAGGGTTTTGGCTGTGGAGAGCAACCTGTTGAGAATAATTCACACGAGTGTCAAAAGTGGGAATCTCGGGATTCTCTTACACTCTGTGGGCCACACACGAACGGTTTGACGGCGACAAAAGCCCTTCAGCCCATTCGTCAACATTATACGCATCAATTGTAAATCTCATTTCATTTATTTCTTTCAGCCCAGTCCAAGCATCATAAATTTTGCAGCCTGAGTGTAAAAAGGAATGAGTAAAAAGGAATGAAGGATGAGTAGGTATGTAATATATGCAAAGTATTTATTCCCCTCTATAAGTTATAAAATAAGGTACTGGAATATCACTTTTCTTTTCTATCTCTTTGATTCACAATTTCTGATTTCTTCGACTATAAAAGTCATTATTAAGCTGAAGTCATGTAAATATTTGTCACCAAAATAAGAGCACAATGGGCCAAAGAGTTGATATTTTAAACACATTTTATTTGTCAGACATCAGGAGCACATTTAATTTTGGAAAAAAGGTACGTTCATTATTCACGCACGTCCAAAAGATTCGACTGGTAATTGGTAAAAATGTGATTTCAAATGAAAATTCTCGTTAAAAATTCAAATAAAGTTATTCTTAATCATAATTTCATCATTAATTTCTGCATATTTACATTTTTTTTGACATAACACGATGACATGGTCCCAAGAAGAAAAGAAAACAACTGCTTAAACATGAGTTATTATGTACACAGGTCCAGTGCTTTAAAAGATCCTCACACAAATCACACTCAAATCCAGATTATAATTTAGTCCCAGTGATTCCATATACTGTAGTTTCTTCAGCAGGAAACTTGTTCTTTCCAGGCTTTTATACCGACCCGAATGTCACAACCTCAGAAATCGGTGATTTTTAATATAAAATCAGGTGGACAATCAATTAATTGACTGTTAATATATGGTTTATTTCTGGATTTTTTTTCTCCAATCAATCATTAAAAACTCAAAGCAGTTCCTCACATTTAGGCTGGAGCAAAATAATTAAACTGGACGTACTGTTTAAATGATTAGTCATTTATAATTGTCTGCTAGTTTTACACAATTAGCTGCAAAATAATCAAAACTGCAGTACAACCAAGTGCAATATCCCCGTCAGACCCTACAGTTACTTGACACGGAGAAAACTCTCACTCTTCAGATCAGAAAACGTGTTTGTTTGTCGACAGACAATTCAATAAATGTCAAATTCCATCAGAATATGTTTAAACAAGGTGAGAATCGTGAGACTTATAAATATGTTTCTTGTAAAAATGACAGTTAGGATGCAGAAATGATTAATCCTACCAACGCAGATCAAATCGCAATCGCAAATGTCCGTCAAAAATAATCACATTATTTTATTTTATTTTTTTTTTCATATTGCGCAGCCAAAAAAATATTGCAGATACATGTAAAATATTTGGATGGACTGATTCTGTCCCTGTCAAACGATGTTGACTTTGGATGATATGCCTTTGAAAGAGGGTTCGTTTTGAATTAACGGGATAAAAATGCTGGTTTCTGGTGACACAGGTCTCTTTTATTAACGCTGAGCCAGACATGGCTGTGTTCTTTACCCACTGTGGCTTTATGGCTATCATGTTATCGCCTGCATTCAGACCGAGCGTCTGTGCCCGCGCTATCTTCTGTTTTCATGACAGACCCCCTTATAAACCAATTTCTACAGCGCAGCAGTGACCCTCTCCTCCCTCGTCAACACCAACATTTATCAATATCCTATTAGTTTCTCTTTGGAGCCGAGCGTTTTATCCATCTGCTGTTGTTGTTATTCCAGAGTCTGATACTCATTGTAACCAAAACACGCTTTGTTCTTGGCTTAGACACTAAAGGAAAAACTAATATTGGTGGATCCTTGTCACCCGGGTTGCCGCGGCGACAGTCATACACACTTGCTGATGATTGGAGTCATTTCGCGTTATCGCTCTCCCCGACTCCCAGAGGCAGCGTGATATTAATGATAGCGATTTCTTTTCCAACCGTATCATTTACAGGGTGCAAGAAAACATCAAAGCAATGCTGCAAAAAAGAAAAATATATTGATTCCCACTCAATTTCCTCACTTGTTGTTCAGTGAAAGTCACCTAAAGCTTATCCTGTGTGGTGAAGCACTTATTTAAAAAAGGAAAGGACCTGGATAAGAGCTGGAGTGAGACACAGAAGGCCAGACAAGAGGTCAACGGGGTCAACGTCTCACCTCTCTGGCCAGACAAGGGTCTCGTATCGTCTGCAGCCGGGTCAAGGCCAGCGCCCTCCACTAAGTCCCCATCAGTGGCTCTGTCTGGACTGAAGATACAGATACGCACTGAACAGCACTAAGCTCATCAGTCACTCTCCCGAACCAGGACTGGATCAATCAGCCTTCAGATCACTCGCAACTAAATTGGGATTGGTGATAAGCTGCAGGCGTGCACAATAATGTTAAAAAGCAAGGAAGAGAACAGCTGAGGCAAACTTGGACAGCAATTATCAACCATTAGCTGCAAAATAATCGAAACTGCAGTTCAAACAAGTGCAAAATCCCCATCCGAGCCTACAATTATTTGACAAAGAGAAAAAATGTAACTCTTCAGATAAGAAAACATGTCAATAAATGTAAAAAAAACCCCTGATTTTTAATGTAAAAATGACAGTTAGGATGCAGAAATGATTAACCCTACCAACGCAGATAATATCGCAATCACAAATGTCTGCATAATAATATTATAACCTAAAACTTTTTAAAATAAAATACACATTTTTACGGTATCTTTGTAATACGTTAACGGTGACAGGAAGTAGTTACACTTTTGCACATGCGCAGAACAAATCGGCTAATGACATGCTCACCATAAGCGTTCTAGTGACGCCTTCAGAGTAAGAGCGCCGTAGGTGCCCTTTTAATTTTCGCCCGGCCCTTCCAAATGTCTGTGCACACCACTGGACGCTAACAAATTGAAAGGGGACATACGCCACCTAGCGTAGCCTAGCGTGGCGGTGACACACTTAACTCAATACTGTGAGTCAGTTCCCCACCAGTGGTTAGAGTCAGGCCACGATCGTAGCTAAACATAACCGTGCCTGGAAACACACTGACAAACAGCACAAAGCTAATCCATTACTCTTTTAAATGAGGACAGAATCAATCAGGACTAACCTTCATATCACTCACAACTGAATCACCCACAGCTGTCATGTGATAAGCTGCAGGCGGCCATCTGAAAACACTGTATGGAAGCGTTAGAACGCGGGCATGAGAACAGCCGGTCAAACTTTAGCGCGCCTTTTCGACCTCGTTGCTGCCTCCCCCCCCCCCCCCCCCCCCCCCCCCCCCCCCCCCCCCCCCCCCCTCATTTTTGCCGCTGCTAACAACTCGCTTATTATTCTGTGCGTCCATTTGCAGCAGCGACAGTTTAAGCCCGTCTATCAATACCAGTCCATTTGCAAAGAGAGCTATATTGACACTGGCCGACCGGCATGCAGCGCTCTCACCGGGGCCTCGTCATGCAGTCCTCTGAGGTCATCGAGAATTTGGCCGGCGAACGGTGCGCGTTAGCAAGCCCTTTCCTTCGCTAATTGATGCACTCCAGCCGCTCGGCCTTTGAACTGAATCCCCGCGTTGTCCACCAGAGAGAAGGCAGATGCCATCAGGGTTCCCTCCCCTTGTTTTGCCTTTGAAACCCAAGCTGCCCCCTCTCTCTCTCCGTGTAACCCTCAGCTCAGGGCACGAGTGAGCGGTGCCGTCTGTTAGCTTAACTCGGGAGACGGTTACTCCCTGGCTTTTGTTTTGACCACCATTGAGGCTACAGCCTGGGAGTTGGAGGGAGCCAGGCCAAGAAGATTAGCTGTGTTTTCAGTGGGCTGTTCGTGGCTCTGTCGTTTGGCCCAAGGAAGGGAGCCATTGTTTGACTTTATCCTCGACTGGCACTTGTCCAGCGCTGTACGCTAAGGAATTCTGGGACAATGCAGGATATCCCCATGATGAAGTTAATACAAGTATAACTCAACTAATGCAATGTTTTACAGCTGTAATCAACACAGTGTGTGGTACAGCATTCAGTTTTACATCACGTACTCTCTTCCTTAGATACAACTGTCCAACTGCTTCTTAACATAAAATCAGCCAATCACACGGCAGCAACTCAGTACTTTTTAAAGCTGATTTAAGGGATGTTGAATGGTGGCATGGTGGTTGTTGCAGTTCAGAAGCTGCTGATCTAGTGGGATTTTAGGACACAAAAGTCAGAGAAAGCGGAAGAAAACACCCAGTGATTGGCAGTTCTGTTGGTGGGAAAGAAAAAAAGGCCTTGTGTTGTTCCTCCTGCTACTTGATAAACTGTCCTTTGTACCTAATAAAGTAAGTGTCTCGTATTGTCCTGATGTCTTCAGCAGAGAGGGACAGTAGCTGGTCTGCCTGATACATTTCAGCATCGGCCGAGCCTCTAGACCAGGGGTGTCAAACTCATTTTACCTCACATAGAGCGCAATTTGATCTAAAATGGGCTGGAACCAGTAACACAATAACACAATATACTATAAAGAAAAGGAGCTCCAAAATTTTCCCTTTCTTTTACATTTAATGAAGTATCTTTTTACAAGACATATTATGGATCTGAAATTTTGTGAGAAATAAATGTGCAATTTCAACAATATTATGCCCAAATTTACCATTTACACATGTACATTACAAATTACAGATCCCTTGGATTTATAAAGGCACAAAGCATTTAGTCACTGTTATCTGGAACTGAAAAATGTAGTGTTCCACATCATGGTTAGGTTCACAACTTCGCCCTGCGGGCCGGATTGGGCCATCTGGTGGGCAGGTTCTGGCCCACGGGCCTTATGTTTGACACCCCTGCTCTAGACCTTGTAAATCCATACGCTACACTCAAGTGGGATTGTTCAGTGTTTTTAAACAAAGTTCACAATGTCCTGACGACGTTTGCTTGACTGCAGCAACAGACACTGTGAGAAACACGTTGAGAGGTCGTGGCTAAAAGTAGTTCAAAGCGTCAAACTGAATTTGACCCTCTGGTTTTACTTTACATTATGCACCTTTGCAGCATACAGATGTTGAAGACATTTGCATTTTACTCCAAAACACCGAGGCTATCTGTCAAAAACATTCTGCTTTTCTAAACCGATAATAATCATAGGTAAAGGTGATAACATCTTATCTTGATGTGATCATCAAGATAAGATGTGAGAAACTGAGGTTATGCCTCAGTTTCTGTTCATTTCTGTTCATTTATTTTCCGTTTCAAAGAAAAGAAAACCTCATTACTGGTCATACTGATAATGGAGAAGCAATCTCAGAAATGTAGATGGGTTCTAGCAAGAGTTTGCTCAAGAGAATTACTTTTATTTTTTTTTTTTCCTCAAAATGCTATTAATAGCATGTGCTGGTATGACATGAGATTATTTCTGGCTGGTGATAAAAGTGACTCATAAACACAGAGACGCAGAGGAAAAGAATTCCTGCGTACTGTCACCACCTGTTGCACTCTTTGTGTCCGACCCTCCTCCACGGCACAAGACATGACTTTATTTTTCCTCCTCTCCGCTTCGTGCTATGACTAACTCCTCAGTTTGTTTTGGGGGGTTTTGGACAGATGTTACACACCTGGGCAGTGAGGCTCATAAAACAGGACACATTAAGACAGATTAACATGTAACTTAAGCCAAATAATTAGGAATCACTGAGTGACAAGCTCCACTCCATTATGGCACATTATGTCTCTGATGGTTTTGTCTGATCGTCTAGAGTCAGTATGCTAGTCCTCTCTTTCATCTGCATATCATTATTTCAGATTAACTGATTTTAATCTGGACTATTCTTTCACGTCTTTTGAGGGACAATTAAATGTATGGAATTACATCATGAAAAATGTCATTATAAAGTTTACCGATGCACAGTAAACTCACTCACTCATCACTCATGGGGGTTGCTGGTGCCAATCCCACCTGACATGGGTCCGAATGGTCACCAGTCCATCGCAGGGCAACATAAAGTCAAACAACCATCCACACTCAGATTCACAGCTACAGGCAATTTAGAGTGTCCAGTGGTCCTAATCCCCAAATCTACATGTTTGTGGACTGTGGGAGGAAACTGGAGAACCCAGAAAACCAACGCTGACACGGGGAGAACACGCAAACTTCATGCAGAAAGGCCCTTGTTCTGACCGGGTCGCGAACCCAGGACCTCTTGCTGCAAAGGCGAGGATGCTAACCACTTCGCCTACCGCGTAGCCCACACACTAAACTTTTAACTTCAAAAAATGTACATCAAATAAAAGCTGAAATGGGTAATTTTTGGTTTTAACTTGTTATTCCGATGTTAAAACTGATTGCACGGTGTAATGACGATAAAAATGGACAACATTCATGTCTGTATTGATCCCCTATAAGCCAAACTTTGTTACTTCACAGTAAAATTATGGTACAAAGAGAAAACATCATCCCATATATAAAACCCTGCAGAAAAGTATTTAATGTTTTTAACTACATGCAATATTTTGCCTGATTTCACAACCGGTGACGTCTCTCCGACTTCTGATGTAAATGGAACAAACTGTGACTTTTTTTTTTACATTGAGACGCTGCCATATTTACAATTCTCCAGTTTGACCGATATTTTGTTTCAATAAAGTTGATTCACTTCCAAAAGTTACTTGTTGAAAATAATTTTTTGGTTGTACTAACAAAAGTAGTTTTGTTGTATAATAAGTGATGTGCCTTTTTACTTCCAATACAAAGTAATAAGTAAAGTAATATTATTTTTAAATTTGACACTTCCTGAATAACTGGCCCAACACGTGTCTTGTTATTAAGACAGTGTCCAAGTAAGACCAGCTAGAGAAACATATGACCTCTACCAGAGAGACTATGTTTTTGCCGATGTTTGCTTGTTTATTTGCTTAAAACCATTAGGAATTAACATGGATTAAATTTAAGGGGAAAAGTTAGGGCCCAGAACTAAAATAATTAAAAATTGGTGCTGATCTTGTCTATCTGAAGGTGCTTTTTTTAAAAAAAAATTTCTCCTCATAAAGTAACATTTGTTAGTGTCCCATCACGTCTTTTCTCACACTCCACACCTTTATTGAGATATGAGCCTTAATTTTCCACTCATTCATCAGACCCTCTTTGCAGCAGAGTCAGTAGGCTGACGATCCTGGAGGTCACAAGGTCGTGATCCCAGGTGAGGCGTTGTCATCAGGCCCACAGCCACGGTACTTAACCCCTGATTGTCTAATTCATATTCCAGGTGTGGAGCTGGTTTATGTGCAGTGTGTCCGTCACGGTGCTCGGGGTCTCCTTCTCTGGAACAGCCCAGTGAGTGTGGAGCCTGTCTGAGGCAGGAGGTCCAGTTAGGCCACAGTGGGAGGCGTTTGATGGGGGGGGGGAGAGTCAAGAGAGGAAAGGTCCTGCAGTTCATGTTCATTATCAGCTCGGTTTGTGACCCCAACCCCCCCCCCATGTCATCACTAGTCCTAACCGGATCAACGTTCCAACACCTGCCAGTGGGAGAGCAATTCTGTAGACATGCCCTTTATGTATGAAGAGTCAGGAGAACACCACGGCCATGGCAGTTCAAGGATTTGAGACTAAATAAAACATTGAGATCAGTTAAGATAGAGAAAAAATTACTAGTTAATTAACAAAATTTGATCAGTTTGATTCGCTACACATGCAATATTGTGCTGAATCTGTCCCTAGTATCATATTTTTACAAATGTATATTATAAAACATTGTAATAGTTGTGTTTTTGGTTCTGACGAACCACTGAGACTCGCCAAAACCCTGCACGAATCAGTTCCGACTGTGAAAATGATCCCCGCGATGCATTAAAATACAGTTATCTGCAGCCCTTTAATGTGCTTCATTATCTCTTGTTCACGTCTTCTTCAGAATATGATCAATTATTCACCAAGGAAAAAAAGAGAGATACTGCTATAGACTGTCACAGTGGGAATAATGTCCTACTTTATAGTTTCGATTAAGTGCCTCTAAAATACAGCAATCCCTTCTCACACGTCCTCATGAATTTCATTTCTGGAAACAGAAACCAGGGTGAGACTGGCAAAGGACGCATTTGGCCCAAATATTTATTTTACCACTTTATTTTCTGAAATAGCTCTTTTTTAAAAACTTGCAACAGTGTCACAGAAATATATTAAAACATAAATTTACAATTTTCATATATTTTGTTATTTTCTATTTTGGGAAAATAGGTTTATGAAGCATTAGGACTCACAGCAACTCTAAATTTTATGAATTAACTCAGTATACCTTGTTTAACAGCGGCAGGCTAGCTGTTTCTAGTCTCCGTATGCTAACAGATGCTAACCATCTGCTAGCTTCAGCTGCATTTAGCATGCTTTGGCCGCTACACCGCCTGTTACAGTCTGTTTTACATTTAGTTCACTGTTTTAAATAGACAAGTTCATTTGTGAGTGTGAATGAATTTGTCAGCCATTTTCCAAGCTGTTTTCGGTTTGGTTAAAAACTAAGGTAAACAAAAACAGAAACAAAAAAAAACATCTCAAGATTTTAGCTAAGCTAATCTAAGCTAAAAACATCTCTCAGCTGTACGATTTAAACATACGATATTTAAAGTATGATTAGGAGTAGGAATCTGAATATTGTGTTGAATTTAAACACATTAGAGCATATTAATACATTTTAACAACAACACAATTTATATAGTTTATATATTGTAGACTGAAGCAATTAAAATAAGTTATAAACTTCTGGTGGTGTTGTTCCGCAGCGACTAAATGAAATCTCGTTGACTAATGATTACTCGGTCGACAGCCCTAGCATCAGTCCTTTCTTGACAAAAAGAAAATAGGTATTTTTATGAAAATATCAAGCTATTGTGTGAATGAACTTTGAGATTTTCCAGACTAGCAGTTTTCTTCTTTTTTTCTTTTAGCTAAGCTAAGATAAAACCATCTCTGTGGATTTTATCTAAGCTACACAATGTACATTTATACAGAGTTTAACCGATGATCCTAAAAAAGAGATTATAAATTATAAATGTCAAGCTATTGTGTGGGTGAGCTTGACAGAGATTTTCCAGGCTAGCTGTTTTCTACTCTTTTAGCTATGCTAAGCTAAGGTTAAAAACCATTTCCCAGCTATTCCCTTTAGCTGTATGCCATATTTATAATATGATTATCTTGACAAATGAGAAAATAGGTGTGTTTACAAAACCTTCAAGCTATTGAATGATGTAAAAAAAAAAATTTAATAACAATTTTTGTTATTCCAGAAACTACATGTGTACAAGACATTTCTAAATACAATTGCTATGTTATACAGTATTCATATCCATATGTTGTAACTAAATGTCCATGGGTTGAGATGCAGAATTCAGCTTGCAGGGCTCCTCGACCGTTGGCCCTCTTTGTATTCCACACAGATTTACAGACTTCCCGCAGTCGATCCCGACTCCGCGTCCTCCTCCTCTTCCTCGTTCCCGGACAGAGGACGAGTTCAGTCCATCCCATGATTCTCCCTGACAGCTGAAGCGTCGATACCTTGACAGTGACGGGAATTTATGGTGAGCTCAGGATGCACAGTGGCCCCGGGGCCCCGGGACACAGCAGGGACTCCACTCCATTCAAAACATGTCAATGTTTTATTGCGGCTCAGCGAGGAAGCCAATTATGTTTGAAGACAGGCTTTAGTTTTATATTCTATTACATTTGCAGCGACGTTTTATCTCACATTTATCATTATCATCTGCTGCCTCACCTCTCGCACTGCCATGATTTGTTTTGATTTGTTTTGTTTTTTTGCTAGAAATATAGGGATTCTCTCAACCATGAGAATTCAACACGTCTACACTCACGTACACACGATCCCTATACTCTCATGTGTGTTTGCTCACAAACAGCAAATAAATAATAGTGGTCATAATATATATATATTATAATACTTACATGCCTATAAAGATATTTCTCCATTAAATAATAAGAAAATCCCATAAGAATTCATATACATCTTAATTTAAAATAAATTAAAAATCAAACAATGTTTTTTTTTTAACAAATTTACTGGACTATAATTGTTGTTTTCCCTGGATATGACTGATTATACATTAATAATGCAGCATCAATGAGGATTTATGGTGCAGCAGCTGTGTGAGCCTTCTTCTGGCAATAACATTTACAAACTTATTCAGGCCTGATGCTTTAGCAATGTGGAAAAAAAAAAGTCTGTATGCAAGTGCGGGTTAATTAAAGTTTCAACTTTTGTCGTGAAGAAAAACCTTAACTTTCAGAAAATTCAGAGCAGAAACAGGAAAAACAATGAGCCACAGTTTGATGCAGCAGATACAACAGAGGCAGGTGTAATACATAATAATCACGAACCTGCAGAGCTTAGTGGTGTAAACACTGGAGACCGGGGATTGTGTTCTGTATTAGGCTTAAATCACATTAGTTAGGCCTAAGAAGTTGAGGTCATTTGGCCAAATACTGGGAAAATGAACTCATTCTCTCTCAAATAAATGCTGACTTTTTGAGAATTTCCACTACATTCACCAATGATTTACAATGATACATTCATATTATGATTCAAAATATGGTTTCATTCACCCATTTAAAAACAACCATAAAACCCTGAAGATATTTTCTGTTGCACATGTGTCACACCAGTGTTTCCCCCCCGCTACGAAGAATCACACTGTTTTGACATAAGAACGTGACATTAATGAGGAGAATTTGTGATTGACGTGAAAACGCGTGCACAGGTGGAGCTAATCTCACTAATTAGAGATTTCCCTCTGTTTGTGGCTCTTGAGTGGTTTTAAATAAGAGGATGGCGGCCATCGTTGATGAGTTTTGATTAGCTCCACCTGTGACTGAATGGACATTTTTAGTTTAATCCAGACGGCGTTACTCGGCTGTGGTTCTATGCCATTCTCTGCTTTGTTTTAGCAGGAAAAGCACAGGTGTTACTGATCACATAACTGATCAGCAGAGTGAGACATCAGCTCCTCGCAAAACGTCAATCTGTGTTCATGTATAAAAGTGCAAACTTAACGTACTTTCCCAACAAGTTTTCCTCAGATCTTTACATACGTAGATTTTATAAATATATAAGTGAGACATAAAGTCAAGATATACAAGACACAGTAAGAATATTCATCATCCATGAATTCAAATACAGAGAATCTCGTCTCTACTGTTCCAACATGAGATTAAATCTATTTTTCTTTGCCGTTAATGCGTTTTTTTATGTATTTTATGGGTTTCAATGTTACTGCAAAACATTTTGAAAATGGCGTTGTTTTAAAATGTCCTTTATCTACATTATCAAGTTTAAAAAAAAGACCTGAAAACATGTCCAGTCAAAGATTTGTGACATTTATTGAATACTATTATAATCCATTACAGAACATTTTAATTCTATTTTCTTGAATACTTCTTAAATTCTTAAATGCTGTTACTTACAACATTTTTAAACATGTTTTTTGCTCATTTTCTATGTCTTGTATGGGTTTTGATCTTACTGCAAAACATTTTGACAACTGTGTTATTTTCAAAAGTGCTCTATGAATAAAATATGTATTAAATTTGACTGGATATTAGTGTTTTCTTCTCATCTTCTTTGCAGATTGTTTAGCTCAAATATTATACTTGCTTTTGTATTTCTAGATGTGCCAATAAACTAAACTAAACTAAACTAAACTAAACTAAACTAAACGGAGGGTCAGCATTCACCGTGAACCAGAGGCAGCCAAATGGAACTCAGCCATCATTAATTTTATTATTCATACCTGTGCTTTTCCTATTGTGGCTTGTCAAAATGTCTGTCATCAGAAAAAGGCCTGTGGGCATGGTTAACCCAATCATGACGATGAATTAATAAATAAGCCTGGTTGTCAAAACACAGGAATGTAAATCAAGTCTGCATTCATTATTTTTGTCATGTTACAAGCACAACGGCATTTTAAACCTGACACCAATATTAAATTCATCACCGCTGAATTAATTGCTTGGGTGTTATGGGATTTTAGTTGAATGTCAATAACGCTGCGTTGTTGTTGATGCATTTTTAATTTAGTGGCGTTTGGAATTTGTTCTACGTGGACATTAAAGGTTGGTTTCATGAAACGTTCCCCCAAGACTGATCATATGTCTACACTACCGGTCAAAAGTTTGGACACACCTTATTTTTCTTTATTTACATCGTAGATTCTCACCGAAGGCATCGAAACTATGAATGAACACATATGGAATTATGTAGTAAACAAAAAAGTATGAAGTAACTCTAAATATGTTTTATATTTTAGGTTCCTCAAAGTGCTTTGTTGACAGCGCTGCAAACCCTTGTTCTTCTCTCTGTGACCTTCATGATGTCGTCGCCTGAAATGGTTTTCACTTCAGCTGGACGTTGTCAGGGTTCATTTGTGGAATTTCTTGCCTTATTAATGGGGTTGGGACCATCAGTTGTGTTGTGCATCGTCAGGTTGGTACACAGCTGACAGCCCTATTTGACAACTGTTAGAGTTCATATTATGGCAAGAACCAATCGGCTAAGTAAAGAGAAAATATATATAGTATATACACAGTACTGTGCATAAGTCTTAGGCCACCAGCAGCTTTGTTGTTTTCATGTCACTTTTGTGATCGTTGGCGTTCAGATTGAAAAGATGTGACTAAAAGTCAGTCTTCTACTATATGATCAACCTGTCAGTGAGTTGAACTTGTGCAACATGTGTATGTAATGCTCCAACATGTCTGGAGTAAACCAGGTATAATAGACCTTTTTCACAGCAGCTATTTGTTGGCATGAAATAGTAGGAGAAACACAGGTTTGACCAATAACATTAGGGTTCCATTCCAGGTTTTAAAGAGCCATGGTTGTGTTATTGTTCAAGTGGAAATGTAGCTCACACTAAATATTTGATATTATACAAGCATTTTTGGTATTTTCAAACTGCATATGTGTTTCTCCATATTTTCAGGATATGTTCCAATAAAGTGATGGAGAAATTATTGTACAGTATGGTCATTATAGCATTGCTAAAACAACAAATCTAATGGTGGCCTTATGCACAGTACTGGGTGTGTGTATATATATATATATATATATATATATATATGGATGCTAAATATGAGATGCTGTGTCAATGTGTAGGATATTTATGGCACCGTTACAAAATGATGAAAGAAACAGAAACACTGTAGTACAAACCGCTCACATGCGGCCTGAGCCTCAAGGTCTCTCTGTAAATCTGAGTAATTCAAATCCACATAAAGTGTGAGTCATCAGGTTTTGCATATTCACCACCTGGTAAACATCTGTCGTGTTTGCCTCGCTGCGTCCGGAGAGTCCATCTCCTTTCGTTTCATAACACAAGGTCAAGTTGCAGTGTCCAAAAATAGGAATTTTTCACTTTACCGTCTGTGAAGTTTCCAACTGTGGCCCTTTTGAAGTTACAGCAAATAAAAAGGAGCCACAGGCAACATACATGATGCTATATCATGTCCTCACAGCCTTCCATGATCCATGTACTGTATCTATTTATAACCATGGCAGGTTTTTTTAAAGCTATTTTTTTTGACTCTGCACATTCCAATCTATTTATGTTGAAATGCTACAAGTTACTATTGGCTCAACGTCTAAAACAGGCACAACACATGTGAGGTATGTATAGAATTCTGTTTGTCTTCTCAATGGACTTTAAATAAAGTGTTCTGCCTACTTCTTGATAATGGAGAATAATATGGTAAAGCATAGTTATACAAACCCAAACTTCTACATAGGAAAGGTATGTGTGAATGCACATCTGTGAACCTAAAATGACATCTTTTTTGCATGTCTATAGACGTGACAGAAAAGAGAAAATGAGGAGCTGATTCCTGGTCAAAAAACACTTGTTTAGGGCTAGGAATAAAAAGCACACAAGGTTAAAACATATGCAGATTGTAAAACAGCATTAAAACACACCAAACATGATGTTTGGGCCAAACTTGGTGTTATGGGCCAAGCTTGTCCCTTTAAGAAGGTGGCCTTGTGGGTAATTAGGGGGTGAAATATGGTAACTGGAACTGGCAACACAAACACAAACACACGTGACGGTCAAAGCAGTTGTTTTCTTTGTAGTGAATCATTTTCCTCAGTTTTATAAACAGATGAGTTCACTGAATGGTTCAGTACTTCCTGCATGAGCGGAGCACAGACTCCGTCTGACACAGTCACTGAAGTGAAATACGGCTGAACGGCTTGTGATTGGGCTCACCATCTCCGTCTTTCAGCAGTGCTGTCGCTAAATACACCAGACTCCTCTGTTAAATATGGACATTTTACAAATGTCCTTGTTAAATGTTGCAGATTAACGCATGTTTTCAGGATTTTCAAGTCTTTTTAACTGATCTACAGTTTGCCATTGTTCGCTTTGATTCTTGTGTCGGACTTTGTCGCGCTCGTGACTCTTCCAGTGAAGACGCTCTCTGACCAATCAGTGGCCGGCAGGTACTAAAAAAGTACCAGGTACTATCGCTAATGGAAAAGTAAAAATAAAAACAAGCAGAGTCAAGTCAAGCCGAGCCGAGCCGTGCTGGAACTGTGGAAAACCACCATTAAAGAGTTATTGCTGCTTTGGGAGTTTTCTGATCTGGTCATTCATCCGTGTTTATCGCGGTTACACAGTTTCTTCCAGGTGAGAATTGAACCTAAATTATGTGTGAGCTACTGTATGTCATTGTTATGATGTGTTTAAAAAAATAACCATAATCTGAGAGAAAACACGTTTCTTACTAAACTGAAGAATATTTAGTTTGCAACTAAACAACATTTACATGGCTTGTTCCTGTTGCTTGTGCAGATGAAATGTTGAATTTTAGCTAGCGAGCTACGTAACTACTAACTAACTAATCAAATCATGCTAACAAAGGTGCTAGCCAGTCAAATCACGTAGCATTTAAGCTATCACAACATTAGCAGCTCTTGCTATGGTTGTGTTGCGCTAACGTCCATCAAGCGTGAAACGTTTCCTGTACAAAACAGAGAGAAAATCCAGGCAGCGTTTCATATTTCAGGGAGATTAAGTGATACATAATCATTTAAGTGTTAATAAAGTCATTAAAGTTTAAACCATAAACCACTTTTAAGTGAAGAATGTGTCTCCATGTTCATTCTCATGTTAACTGTCGAACTACTGTTTATGCTTCAGCCGTTTTAATGCAGATATTTACAGCACCTGTCGTGAAACCTGAGGTGAAAGCCTTAATGTCAATATACAGTACTGTGCATAAGTCAACTTATGTACTGTACAATTATTTCTCCATCACTCTATTGGAACATATCCTGAAAATATGGAGAAACACATATGTAGTTGAAAATAACATCTTGAAAATACCAAAAATGCTTGTATAATATCGAATATTTAGTGTGAGCTACATTTCCACTTGAACAATAACACAACCATGGCTCTTTAAAACCTGGAATGGAACCCTAATGTTATTGGTCAAACCTGTGTTTCTCCTACTATTTAATGCCAACAAATAGCTGCTGTGAAAAAGGTCTATTATACCTGGTTTGCTCCAGACATGTTGGAGCATTACATACACATGTTGCACAAGTTCAACTCACTGACAGGTTGATCATATAGTAGAAGACTGACTTTTAGTCACATCTTTTCAATCTAAACGCCAACGATCACAAAAGTGACATGAAAACAACAAAGCTGCTGCTGGCCTAAGACTTATGCACAGTGCTGTGTATTTCCTACACAAAGTCAGGAGGTTGTAAAGAGCCATTGAAAAATAAAAGGAGACGCTTGTTGCAGTGTGACAGCCAAACTGTTGGGTAGAGTTTCACATTCTATATATAAGCCTGGTGACTTGTGTCCCTGCTGCTGCTCTATTTAAATGCCAGAGCCTCACTGTCTTAACAGAGTGAGGAACACAACAATATGATGGACCTTTTTGAGACCAACGCTTATCTTTTCAATGATTTGCGTTATTTGGAGGAGGGAGATCATGGAGCGCTGCAGCAGCTGGACATGGCCGGAGTGTCTCCTTTGTACAACGGCACCGACAGCCCGCTGTCCCCGGGCCAGGATAATAATATTCCATCTGAGACCGGTGGGGAGAGCAGCGGGGAGGAACACGTCCTGGCCCCTCCGGGTCTTCGTTCCCACTGTGAGGGCCAGTGCCTCATGTGGGCCTGTAAGGTATGCAAGAGAAAGTCGGCGCCCACGGACAGACGCAAGGCCGCCACGCTCAGGGAGAGGAGGAGGCTCAAGAAGATCAACGAGGCCTTCGAGGCGCTCAAGAGGAAGACCGTGGCCAACCCCAATCAGAGGCTGCCCAAGGTGGAGATTTTACGCAGCGCAATTAGCTACATTGAGAGATTACAGGACCTGCTGCAAACGCTGGACGAGCAGGACAAATGTCAAAACGGATCGTCCCACAACATTAAAGAACACAATGTAAGATCACGCTTGGTATCACATTCTGTATAAGTGTCTGTGATATTGTGTCATGTTCTGATATGTTTTGCTCCCACTGACGCGATGATGTTTATGTTTCAGCTTCGTTCACTGTGTCTTTTTCCTAACAAGCTCTTATCCTTTTTCCTCTGAATATGTCGCTGTGATCTCTCAGTCTTCTCAGGATTCTCTTGCATCTGTTTTTTTTAGACGTTGCCTGGAAACAACTGGAAAACATCCTCTGAGCCTTGGCTGACCACTGCTGACCATTCCGCCACTGCGATGGCAACAAAAAGAGAAGGTAAACCAGACAAATGTGCTGTTCGGGATGAACCAACAAGCGAGGAGATGAGTGGGATTAAAGGTCAGGTTGTTTCTGTTTCACAGCAGGAAACAGTGGGTCGTCGCCGGCGTCCTCCAGCCTCCTGCGTCTGTCCTCCATTGTGAACAGCATCGCCAGCGACGAGAAGGTCAGCCGCGGCGAGGACGTCTTAGAAAACTGAGTGAAGACCTTTCACCGGGTGTTTTTTTGCAATTGAAGACTTCCATTGTTCATCTCCAAACTGTTTCCATGTTCGTCAGCGATTCTGGCCTTTGTTTTTGTTTCATTTGTACATATTTTATAATCATGTGATGTTTGGATTTATTTATTTTGTACTCAAAGGCAAACAAACCCATAAATATTTGTACATAATTGACACAGAAAATAAACTGCTACTTTTGCATTACAGTAAAACCGCTCTAATCCTCATTGTTATCCAACTCACTCTTGTTGTCTTGTATTTGACAAATATAATTAGAAGGTTGTGCTGAACGATGCATATCAAACGGAAGAAGAAAAAAATTCATCCCCTAGTGCTTTCCATTCATTTCCTATTTTGTGATTTTCTTCACACTGGCTTAATCAAAACACAAAAACAAGAAAATCCATAGTGTGCCACGTGTGGTCAAACCGCACTTTTTGACGTATAATTTGATGTATTCAATCTGTAATTTTGCCAAGATTTGTACCAAAATTCTGGCAGAGGAGTAAAAATGAAAAGAAGATATCCAGTGACTTTAACTCAGCTATGATTGGGGCATTAAAAGATACAAGACTTATGTTTTATTAATGATTGCATTCATAAAAACAAATCTTTCTTCACAATAACCAGTGACCAAAAAACAGTTTTTTTGAAATAATGAGAATTTTCTTTCAGATTTTTGGTGGGAAACTTTTTTTGGATAATTTCAGGTGCATCATCTGCGTATCCATGTAGCCACATATTCATCCAGCTGATCTTGTGGAATCATTGCAATGTCCAGAAGAAGACACCATGTAGTATTTTAACCTTCAAATAATGTCTACAAATATATTTTGAACTTATTGTCTACTTATAACAGCTTGAATAGCGCCCTCTTCAGAGCCTGAGAGGGCGACGTCACAATGAAGCTGCTGTAAGTTTGGGGGTGAAGGTTACACAGAAGTCGTTCTTTCACTGGAAATGGAAGAAAGAGCACAGATACCAAAGAGTTTGAAGATTTTGTCGGAGGGGTCAAAGAAAAAGTGGGAGACTGATAGGATAAGATGCTGGACAGGGGGAATATTCGTCCTGCTTTCACTTGCAGGCATCAGCTGGGTGACGCCAAGGGACGTCGGAACGATAGTGACCTGGCTTTACTGTTGGACTAGTAAGTAGACGTTGGAACTTGCTGTGTGTTGGGTGGCGTTATTCAAGTCATGTCGTTCCCCATTTATGTTCGGAAAGTAGCGTTTGTTTTCCCCGCTAGCCGCTAGTTATGGCTAACAAGCTTGTCGAAAACATGGTTAGAGTATCGGTTATGTTACCGCGGCATGTTTTGACAGACAGTACTGTTTTCCCACTTTAGGGGGATCCTGAGAGCAAAGACTACACTGTGTCGCTTTAAAGGCAGGATAATCGTCAAGTGTCTCAATCCCAAACCCCCTCGACCCCATTTCTTCTTTTTTGGCTTCTCCCCGTCTACGGGTTGCCACAGCGAATGCCCTTTCTGACGCAACCCACTGGGATCAATTCAGAGTGTCCAGTTAACAGTGAGAAGTGGGGATTGGGTACCTTGCTCAGGGGTACCCCAGCCCGTGACCTGGTGGGGACATGATCCAACAGTTCCCTCTCTCCAAACCCCTTGACCTCTACTTGAGGAAAATTTAAGAAAGATATGTCGATATGGCATCTATGAAACAAAAGTATATACAAATATAACATTTCCCATGGTTTTTGGAGACCAGTCTGCCAAAACAACTCAACATACAACTCTAGATCGAGCTCTAGATCCGGGTCCCTGGGCCGTAAAATCTTTCTAAACTGCCTTGGCTGCTTGTCTTTGTTGTGACTGGTGTCCAGCAGCAGGTCTGATCCCACAACAGTAACTGGAGTCCAGAGCAAACACACAGCGAGCCGCTCTCTGTCTCTGTGCTGTCACATGCTGTGGACGTGGAAAGTTGGGCAGCAGACAGGAGTGCAGGGCCCAGCGGGATAATAACTTTATCATCGCTTGCGTCGTCATCACGGGGTGAGGCGTTTACGTACGAGCTGTTAAAGACTTCGCTATGGTTACATGACAACACGCTGACTTGTGTTAAGTTCATAAAGTTGTTCAAAAAATGTGAAATAATTATGGATTACGTATATAAACACTTATTATGTCTTACTTGTTGCAGCAGTGTCAGACAGACAGACAGACAGATAGATAGATAGACACTTTATTGATCTCCAAGGAAATTCAAGCATCCAGTCGCAGTAACATACATTGAACATACATTAGAGTAAACCTATAGCACAGTCACCGTACGCTGAGAATGACCTGAGATAGATGCAAATTTAAATGTGTACATGGAAATCAAAGAATTTAAACATATGTAGTAAAATTAAACATTTGCATAGAATTTAAATATGTACAGAGAAATTAGAAAAAGTGCAACATTTGCATGGAAAATAAATATATACTGTAACTGTGTTAAGTTAACCCGTGCTAAACGTCTATACAAAAATAGAAGGTTACTAGGAATAAAAATGTATAAACTACATTAAAAATATAAATTGACCGTGACCATGTTGAGTTTATGTGAATTTTTAACACAATATCGGACCAAAACATCATACCTTATTTAAACTATCCAATCTTGTACAAAAAAAGAACAAGTTTTGGAAATGCATCGTTTAAAATAATTAACAAAAATTTACCACTGAATGTTTCTAGTGCCTTAAAATATTTTATATATACATATATATTTGTGCTGGTGATAATGTGGACGTTGTCTTTCATCGCCAACTTGTTACAAAGACTCTTGCGGAGAATGAAATGCCAGAAATGCCCTTAACACACTATATTTTCCCTTTTTGTACCATTAATAGCTGTTTTTGAACTTTGTTGTCAGTTCTAGTGACATAATCTCATTGAATCAGTTCATTTTATTTCAGAATAAAAGATGTTTTAAATCACCCACATAATATTTTCCCTTTTCCTGTTTGTGCAATTGGGTTTCATATTATATTTATTGGCAGTTTCATTGTCCCACTTTCCTCGTAACTGATTGCATTTACTGCTTCGCTTGTTTATTCAGTTTGGTGTCAGTGCTGAGCTCTAATGTCCCTCTGAAATATGTGCTCATTTCTTTTTGTCGGTGTTATTGCTGCTGTGGCTCAGAGTGTCTTTTACTCTGTGCAGCGTCTTCAACTCTTCCTTTTGTTAACTGTTGTTTTATAATAATTATAATTCTAACAGAATTAAAGCACTGCTACGTGTCTTTTTCCACTTCATTTGTTTACGTTCGTCCACGTTTAATATAAGACATTACAACATTATTAGCGGCGTAAAGGCAGTTAAAATCATCTCATCTGTCGCCAATTTACAACTTAAGAAAAATGCATCATAAACAGTTTAATGCCACATAATTACATGAACTATAAATGACACAACACAACTGCATTTATTTATTTATTTGAAATATGTCACTGATTTCAGGAAGATTAGGTTGCTAACTGATAAACTGTTACGTGTTGACACTGTGCCACTTTCTGGCAAGATCCTGCCACTGTTTACTACCATTAATGTAACTACTGCTATTTACAAATGGCAGGGTTACTAATGCGTTTTATAATATATTTGTTTGTCATGCTAATTACATATTTAATATCTGATGAAGTGGACAATAAATGAGATCACATGTGGGCTCACTATTTGGCAAGCAGTAACAAGCAACCCGACTCAAGATGAGTAAATCTGTTTAAGAGGAACCTAAAAACATTATTAAAACAAGGCTGAAAAACACACACACAGAAAATATCTGAGAGGGTGAGTAAGTGAGAGGGTGAGTAAGTGAGTGGGTGAGTAAGTGAGTGAGTGGGTGAGTGAGTGGGTGAGAGTAGAGAAGCCCATTAAAATCACATTACAGTTTGGAGAGATCGTGTTTCTGAGAGGTTTCCAGAAAACAGAATTGTTGCGTTGAAATGGGTAACATTGTGTTGACTTGTATTTCACTGACCTTGTCAGGACCAGTAGTCCTCATGGAGACCAAGACCTGGTCCTAATGAGGCAGAATTGTGCTTAGGTTAAGTTTAGGGTTAGTCATTAACTGGTTCTAGTTCAGGTTAGTGATTAGACTTTGTTTAAACTGTCCAAATGATTGGAGGTCAGTGCAGAGAAAAGGATGTTTGATACTTTGCTCAGGGGAACTCCAGGCTTTTGCTCTGTTGGGAAGTTGAACCGGCAACTTTGAACGTTGAACTATGTGATTAAAAGAGTCTTTTCCATTTGTTTCCAGAAGCATCACAATAATAAACTAAAGGTCAATATTCAACTGTATTATTGAGTAACGTTGAACTATTTTTAGTAAAGTAAACCTTTATGTTTTCAACTAAATGATGTTTGCTTATATATTTTGACGTAACCTTTCATTGTTATTACCACACTGAAGAAATGTTTCAGTTTTACTGACACCATATCGTTGTCATTTTGCCTTCGAAGGTCGATGTGTGTTTAGAAAAGTCTGAGTCGATGAAAGGTTTCACATAAGAGGAGGATGAATGTTCGGATTTTATCCTCACTTTGCTTCTGTTTCCTGCTCAGAGATTCAGCACAGCAGTGTCTCTCTGTCTCTGTCTCTCCCTGTCTCTCTGTCTTCCTGTCTCTGTCTCTCTGTGTCTCCCTGTCTCTCTTGCCTCTGTCTCTCTTGTCTCTCTCTTGTCTCTGTCTCTCTCTTGTCTCTCTCTTGTCTCTGTCTCTCTTGTCTCTCTCTTGTGTCTGTCTCTCTCTTGTCTCTGTCTCTCTCGTCTCTCTCTTGTCTGTCTCTCTTGTCTGTCTCTCTTGTCTCTGTCTCTCTCTTGTCTCTGTCTCTCTCTTGTCTCTGTCTCTCTCTTGTCTCTGTCTCTCTTGTCTCTGTCTCTCTTGTCTCTCTCTTGTGTCTGTCTCTCTCTTGTCTCTGTCTCTCTTGTCTCTCTCTTGTGTCTGTCTCTCTCTTGTCTC
>JAFBJR010000080.1:269910-330297 GCA_016785285.1 Brachirus orientalis | reverse complement strand
CTCTCTTGTCTGTCTCTCTTGTCTGTCTCTCTTGTCTCTGTCTCTCTCTTGTCTCTGTCTCTCTCTTGTCTCTGTCTCTCTTGTCTCTGTCTCTCTTGTCTCTCGTGTCTGTCTCTCTCTTGTCTCTGTCTCTCTTGTCTCTGTCTCTCTTGTCTCTCTCTTGTGTCTGTCTCTCTCTTGTCTCTGTCTCTCGTCTCTCTCTTGTCTGTCTCTCTTGTCTGTCTCTCTTGTCTCTGTCTCTCTCTTGTCTCTGTCTCTCTCTTGTCTCTGTCTCTCTTGTCTCTCTCTTGTGTCTGTCTCTCTCTTGTGTCTGTCTCTCTCTTGTCTCTGTCTCTCTTGTCTCTCTCTTGTCTGTCTCTCTTGTCTCTCTCTCTTGTCTCTCTCTCTTGTCTCTGTCTCTCGTCTCTCTCTTGTCTCTGTCTCTCTTGTCTCTCTCTTGTCTCTGTCTCTCTTGTCTCTGTCTCTCTTGTCTGTCTCTCTTGTCTGTCTCTCTCTTGTCTCTGTCTCTCTTGTCTCTCTCTTGTGTCTGTCTCTCTCTTGTCTGTCTCTCTTGTCTCTCTCTTGTGTCTGTCTCTCTCTTGTCTCTGTCTCGCTGCCAAACAAATGCTGTTGCCACTCAAAACACTTTTTTATGAGGATCAAGAATTTATGTGGATGAAAAACAAAAAAACCACAGGGTTAAAGGAAAAAAGTAACATGATTGTAACTAAAATAAATCAGTTCAACTTATTATTATTAATTGATTATCACTGACTAAAAAAGCTTTTTAATTTTATGTTTAATGTATTTACTTTGTAGTTCACATATTAGTTATTAGTCTGCTTCCAGAAAATGGTCATATTTAATTATAGTTATTCAAGATTATTCAGTTCATCAATTACTAAATTGATCATCAGCTATTTTGATAATCGATATATTGGTTTAAGCGTTTTTCCAAAATGTAAAAAAAGCTGTCTGATTTTTCAGCTTCTTTTTTGTGGACAAAACATCTTCCTTATGTTGTGGGGACCTAAATGTGTCTCCACACTCACATTATGGGGACTTGTCTTCCTTATGGGGACCTAAATGTGTCTCCACACTCACATTATGGGGACTTGTCTTCCTTATGGGGACCTAAATGTGTCTCCACACTCACATTATGGGGACTTGTCTTCCTTATGGGGACAAAAATCAACATAAATGACTCCATTTTAAGGTGAAGACATGTTTTAATGTTAGGCTGAGGTTAGGGTCAGGTTAAGGTTAGGGTCAGGGTTAGGGTTAGGACACTAGTAATTATTAAGGTTAATTAATTAAGATACGTTAATGCAATGTCCCCTGAAGTCATGAAACCCAGTGTGTGTATGTGTGTGTGTCCTTGTACTTGCTGCAGAGTGAGGACATTTTGTCTGGTCCTCACTTCTTTAAAGGGCTTTTTTCAGGGTTAAGACCTGGTTTTAGGGTCAGGGTTAGGGTTAGGCATCTAGTAGTGATGGTTAAGGTTAGGGTAAGGGGCTAGAGAATGTATTATGTCTATGAGGGTCCTCACTATGATAGAAGCACAAACGTGTGTGTGTGTTGATAAGGCCTCAGCTGCAATCCCCCCCAATAAATCATACTAAATTTTACACAAACTGCACCTTTACAGTTCCGAACTCTTCTCATCATTTATTCTTATTCACTAAAGAACAAATGTAATGTGAGGATTGCGTGTCACATTGCAAAGGTTGCAGGTGCTGCAGCCTTTCTATGGAGATACATTTACAGAGAAGCAAGGATTTATAAGAGCACGGATCCACTTTGCGGCGGACGTCAGGTGATTAATTGTCGTAAGTGACTGGCGTTACGGCACATCCAGTCACAGCGCGAGGCCGTTTGGAAGAAATAAGGTTTTCAGGCGTGAGGGAGCGCTGGACATAAAAGATCACCTCGTGCCCTTCACTTAACTCTGTCTCTGACCCTGAAGAACAACACAACCAGCAAAGCGGGCCAGTTCCCAGGAGACACGGAGGACCTTTACGCACGCACGCACGCACGCACGCACGCGCGGCCTGTGCGCCAAAACTGTGCCAAACAGAAACCCCAGCATGGCTCGCAGGATGGACGCCAGGTTTTCTCATCGTCCACTCGAGATCTTTGATGTTCTCAGCAGCCACAGGTCGATGCGTTCTTCAGCTGTGCCTAATCCAAACTCCGAGTGCAATTCAGAGGCAGCAGCAGGTTCACGCGCTGTTTTCTTAGGTGCGCGCATGAGGAGGAGGAGGAGGAGGAGGAAGAGGAGGAGGAGGGCGAGCCAAACGTTTTGACACATTGTGAGAAATATCCGCATTGTATCCTTTGTAAGCTGTCAGCGACACAGTTACCCCGCAACCTTCGCGTTTCTCTCAGCGCAATGTAAAATCTAAGCCAAATCTACAGAGACTCCACTTCTCTGCTGCAGCTGTTAATGTAACACATTATGAGGTTGAAACTGTGACTTTTTGCGGGTTTATTCAGTTACAAACTCTGTTTTCTGCAGCACAAATCTATGTATCGAGGTCTCATCATTTTTTTTTCTCCTTTAAATTCAGTCAAAACTGTAAAAACATTCATAAACACCAATAAAAGAACTATACCTTTGAAATAATAACATTTATTACATATATTTATTACAACATATGGTCATATATACTTGTCATATATATATATATATATAATATATAATAGATTTGACTGACTTTAATGATCCCACACTGGGGAATTGAACTTTAATACTACTCTATGACATAACATATACAATGTAAAATAATTAAACAAAATGTACAATAACAATAATATAAGTGGACAGTTGAACAGGGATGAACATGTGTGTTTATAAATATCAAAAGTACTAAAAGAGAAACATAAATATTTAGTACATACTGTATATATTTAGTTTGTTGATTAAAAAGAAATAATAAAATGGATTTATACAGCACTTTTTAAAACCTCTTTTTTTCACGGCCGGAGCAACAAAACCAGACAGTTATAGTACAATTAATTTATATAAAGTAATAAAATAAAAATAAAAACATGTAATTCAGAACATGTGCTATAAGAAAAGTGAAAAAAAAAACAAAAAAACACAACGATGTATGTTTTCAGAAGTGATTTAGGTCTGAATCATATTCCGAACTGTCATATGTTCATACAGTTCATTCAAAAGTGCAAACATTCTGCAGTGCAAGCAGAAAAACACAGGATATTGAATAAAACATTGGAATTTAAATGAGTGATTTATAACAAATGAACTGGTAGAATAAATAATCGACGTCGACATTTATTTATTTATTTGTTGTTTGAAAGATTTTACTGATTCAGCAAGGTTAGCTTGTTAGGATTCAGATTATACTTACCACTGTAGCACTTTCTGGCAAGAAGCCTAATACTATTTACAAAAACATGTTTGAAGTAAGGTCAGTAATGTGTTACTACAATGATATTTGTGTTCATAATCACTTGTTAAATGCCGTTAAGTTGTTTAATATCTGATGAAGAGACAGGTATAAATAAATGAGATCAGTTCAGACACATGTGGGCTCACTATTTGGCAAGCAGCAAATCACTGTTGCCTGTGTGTCGTGGATATTTAGAACATGGATAATCTTTTACTAAATGGAGACTTTTTTTTTTTTTTTTGCAGCACTGAATTCCTCGGGTCTCAACCCCCGTCGGCGCTCAGTCTGAATCAAAACCCCTGCGCCCTCACGACCATCTGTCGCGTTCCGAATTGAAGCACTTCACTTGTGTCAATAACCTTTAACGGTTGAAATTTGTCCCTCCGTGGCAAAGTGGTGCGTGAGGGGAGTTGTCAGTTGTGTGACTGCTCTTTTAATGAGCGGCGGCCCCGCTCGCACTCACGGCACCTCCAGCATCTTCCCGCTCTGATGTGAACTCACTTGGGCTTGAAATGTTACACCTCCCTTTGCAGCTGGGCTGCATCTGCAACGCTGCCGTCCACACCGTGAAAATCGGGGGCCTGTGTTTGACTCCTGCAGGTCCTCACCCTCTTGGTCTAAACAAAACATGCTCTACTTAATGTTCATGTCTTCATAGTGAATGGTTATGTCCACAGTTGACCATGAAGTGGCCCCGGTTACACATGCAATGAGCAAAACGACTATTTAATGAAAGGGAATCCAAACGCTGGCTCCACCGTGCGGCGTCATTTCCCAGATATCAAGCTTGATTCTGACATTTGTGGGGGCAGCCTGGTGAAATACATATATAAATGTTATTAAAACATTATGTTTGCATTATTGTACTTTATAAACATATTTATATTACTGATTAAATTTGAGCCTGACTGTAGGGCGATTTCATAATAGATGAACCTGACGATTATTTTGTTGATTAATCGAGCACTTGTTTGGTCCATAAAGTGTCAAACCTCACAATGATGATGTTCTCAAATGCCTCGTTTTATCCACCAATCAAAAACAATATTCCACTGTAATGATGTTCTTGTTATATGGATACTCACATTTAAGAAGCTGAAAAATCAGGGAAACTGATCGGTTATCGAAATAGTTGACGATTCATTTAGTTAGCGATTAATAATTGAATAATCGCTGCAGCCCTTTAGTCAAATGTGTTTAATCTTTAAGTGATTTTGAATTAAAGGTTTTATTGTTACGTCTCAAACCAGGGCTAGTGCTAGCTACTTATAAAAACTAACAGAAACCATGATTTAACTTAAGAGCAGAAACCAACAATAACCAATGAGAGCGACTGTTAGCTTTTAGCATTAGCTAGAACTAGCCCTGTTTGAGATGAACAATAAACCCTGTATGCAGCATGTAGAAGCCATGTTGGCTCAGTCTTCTCTGCCATGATTTTATCCACAGTTTTGTTTTCAGCACAAAAGAGCTTCTCTGTAGCTTCTAGCCATTAGCCGCTCCTGAAGTTGCGTTTCACAAATCCCTGGAATTTGCCGCCCTGAAATAGTTTGTCTTTCTCACAATTTAAATACCAAATATCGGTTACATCTGTCGTTTTTTAAAAAAATCGGCGAAGAGTCAAGTGTAACTCAGTCGTTTTGAATGTTCACCTGCTTTGCTGAAACGTTCCCATGCTTTGTGAGTTCATCGTGGCCTTACAGGACAAAGGCTGTTGGAAGGAGTGAGTGGTGATGAGTGGGAAAACACCAGTAAGTGCAGATGTGGGAAACTCTGCAGGGTACTGGGGGGTGAGAGGCAGTGGTTTGGGGATGGGGCAGGGAGGGAGTAGATCTAACCCCAGCCTGCCTTCTGGCTGAGCCAATGGGCCATGGTAATTAGATCTGGCCAATGTGGGCCCTGGGCTCTGGCCTGGGGGCATATAAGGGGGGCCCCAGGGCAACAGACCCCTCATATCACTCAGAGGTCTCCTCTCTTTCTCACCCCACTGCTCTAGGCTGCCCTCCTTCCTTCCTTCCTTCCTTCCTTCCTTCCTTCTGTGCCCATCACTGCATCCTTCTGTCTTCCCTAAACCATGGAGATCTTCTCGCCATCGCAGGTCTACTACGACAGAGCGTGCGACTCGTCTCCAGACGGCCTGGAGTTCAGCGCCGGCGTGGACCTCGCCCTCTCGGAGGAGGACGAACACGTCCGTGTCCCCGGGGCCCCTCACCAGCCGGGCCACTGCCTTCAGTGGGCCTGCAAAGCCTGCAAACGCAAGTCCAGCTTCGTCGACCGCCGGCGGGCCGCCACCATGCGCGAGCGTCGGCGCCTGAAGAAAGTCAACCACGCTTTCGAGGCGCTACGGCGTTGCACTTCGGCCAACCCCAGCCAACGCCTGCCCAAGGTGGAGATCCTGCGCAACGCCATCCAGTACATCGAAAGCCTCCAGGACCTGCTACGAGAGCAGGTGGAGAACTACTACGGCCTTCCTGTCGAGAGCGTCTCCGAGCCCGGGAGTCCGTTGTCCAGCTGCTCTGACGGCATGGTAAGACCTCTGACCCACAGATGCAAACATCTGCTTATGGCTGCAAAACTCAAAACTCCACCAAAAAAAACAAAACAAAACAAAACTTGTCCCCTGAGGGAAACGAAGACAGGACAGAAGATGCATGTGAGACAGGAACTTAACTGGACAGGCTGATAATGTTGACAACGTGAATCCTGACTTTTAAATCTGTCTTTATTCTTATTCACTTTCAAAGTAAAACCTGGATTATAAAAAAGAGTTCAGAATGCTTTCCAATTTGTACACTTTGTTGTACTTGAGGTAAAGAAAAGGAGCTTTTTTATTTATGCACTGACGCAGCCAAAAAGATAGAAAACAAAGAAAATAAGAAAAAGTAAGTAACCCCTCTCCCCCCACATGTCATAACCGCAACGTCTCCTGAATCTGTTGTCCTACATTCACTTGGTTTTAAGAGTCTGAAGGTGACTGTGTATCAGTTAATGCTGCACAGAGTAATCGCTTTCCCACCAGTGGACACTTTATAGCCCCATTAAACCGAGCTAAATCCACCGTACTGACGTCTGGCGGGAAACAGAAAAAAAAAAAAAAAAAAAACCTGGGCGCTTTTCTGCATTCCATCCTGACTGCATGTTCCTGCGCCGCTGCCAGGATTTTCTGCAGATTTACTGGGAGAAAGTGTCATCTTGCACAAACTGGTGTTGCTTCCACTGATACAATCGATTGGCCACGGTCAGAGGAAGAGAGAGTGTACGCACACACACGCACGCACACACACACACACACACACACTCTGCCACTCTGGCTTTAAGGTGGATGTGAAATGAAGTAGCCCATAACTTTGGAATTCAGGATTTATTAGCCTCTCCAGTGTTTCATGACGGGCATTAGTTGTTGTTTTTCCTCCTCCACCACATTTTACATGTTTGTACCGACGCAACTCATCAAACGTGTCTTGTTTTCAACCATTGAAGGCAGGAACTGAAGGGTAACTTTGATGTGTCTCGTGTCTTTCCAGGCTGGCAGCAACAGTCCAGTGTGGCAGCAGATGAATGCACATTACAGCAGCAGCTACTCTTACGCAAAGAACGGTAAGACCCGCCGACCGTTGCAGCAGCCTGACAGGAACAAACAGTGTGTCAAAAGAACAGTATCTGCATGTTTGACTGTCGGCAAACTGAAATGATCTGTTGCTCCGTATCAGCTGAGGCCGATCCCGACCGTCTCTGTCTCTGTCTCCTCAGAGAGTTTGGCCGATAAAGCAGCCGGAGCCTCGAGTCTCCAGTGTCTGTCCAGCATCGTGGACCGTCTGTCCTCCGCTGAGCCGTCCAGCTGTGGACCGGCCACTCTCAGAGACATGACCACCTTCTCCCCCGGGAGTGGCAGCAGCAGCAGCAGCAGCAGCGGCGGCGGCGACTCGCAGCCGTGCACGCCAGACAGTCCCGGGTCCGGACCGGTCTACCACGTCCTGTGAAAGTTCTGAAAAAACTTTGGCGTGGACGTTATCAGCCACACGTGGATAACAACGACGATCTGCTCTGTCAGCGTGTGGCCCGAAGCTTTTCTATTGTACATGAGACTGTAAATATGTAATGTAAATGCCCCATTTATTCTGTTATACCCAAATGAGACATATTTAATAATGACAGTTAATGTGATGTTGCATTATTCCAACATTAAATGGTATTTATGCATTGTTTCTTACTTTTTTTTTATGTTGTTGCAAACATTAAATCTTTTACTTTGTGCAAAATGTGGAGGTTTTTGTCTGTATTTCTTTATTTCACTATTCAAACCTTAACTTTCAGAGCTTAAATAGGTATTAGAATACACTTTATTAATACAGCAAGTACATAAAGGGCAAAAAAAATGCAAATTTTTAAATACAGTTACAGAGTGCTTAATGGAAAATGAATTAAATGGAAAACATAAGCAATTAAAAGCTTTTATATGAGGAATTAAGCAACAACACACAGCAGGAAAACAGTAGTTGTACAGGCTGGGGAAAATAATATTTTGTTTTTTTATGTACAGTATATCCTGCACAAGAAATGACAATAAAGAAATATTGAATCCTCTGTTGGGGAATGCTGACTCGGCATTCTCAACTAATAATAAACTTTATTTATATAAAACACAGTGACAACGTGCCTTATGTGAAACATAATCACCACAAAGCAAAAGCAATTGAAAGCTGACATGAACATGAGTAACACAACTTAAGCTTTTAATTTACTACTACTACTACTACTAATAATAATAATAATAATAGTACATGTTGAATTTGACTGAATATTGCAGGAGGACATAGATGATGATACATGATATAATTATGACAAAAACAGGAAAACGATAATAAATAATGACAATAAACTATTCATATAGCAGTTTTCATACCACACTTATATGGTCCTTAATGTCAGACATAACAAAACCACAACGTGGCAAATGTGGTGAACAAACCATAAAATAAGAATCAAAAGGATCAAAATCGTCTTTTTGAATAATAAGCTCAGACTTTGTTCAACAGAGCAGGTAAATAATAAACAGCAGGATCATTAAATAAATAAATGTGAATTTTAAACATTAAAAACCAGCGAGTCTCTCCCACAATTATGACATTGCCTGATGTGGAGGGCTGATCCCGGCCGTCGCTTCAACACTGATTGATCACAGTTTAGTGTGTTCTGCAGCCGCGAGCTGAAAACAGCAGCTAGCATTCATCACTGGAGTTCTGCAGACTCACGCTCATTTGCATAATAATAATCAATAGACGTCCCAGAGGGAGCGGAGACGCGTCTCCATGCACAGGACTGTCTCCAGCCGACAAGGTGTGGACACGATGGGGACGTCCAAGAGTCGTGTTGCACATGAGGAGGAAAAAAAAGGGAATATATGCCAAAAATAACGTGTGTCTTCTTGTATTTGTCACCTCTTAAGGACCTTTTCTTTCATAAACACTGACCTTTAAAGAGACCAAAAACCTGGTCCTAATGAGGAAGAACCTCATTTCTGATGAACTGGTTGAGTTTAGGGCTAAGATTTTAATTAAGTTATGGTTAAAGTTTAGTTTGGACTGAGCTCTGGAAGAAACATCATTATCACTTTTATCAGACTTTTCACAGGAGGCAGATTTAATCCCAATAAGATAATCTGCCCTCGTCCTCCTCCTCTTCCTCACATATACTTCACATACCGGTTTAGTGAAATTAGATTAAGATGGAGTGAGAGATAAAATGGCCATTATTATGATGATGACTGTTCCTGCTCCTCTCCGATCACATACTCTTGTTTATACACAGCACAACAGTATTTCTGTTTTGTTTTCCTCCAAGTACCATCAGAGGAAGCTCACGTACCACTGATGGGACGCGCACCGCACTTTGACAACCATACGGAGGTAAAATGTGGAGGTTTTTGGTCTCTGTTTCTCTGTATTTCTTTATTTCATTACTCAAACCTTAACTTTCAGAGCTTAAATAGGTATTAGAATACACTTTATTAATACAGCAAGTACATACAGGGCAAATAAATAGCAAAAATATACGGAGGTCAATGCATTGTGTGTGTGTGTGTCCATGTCTGTAATAAGCTCAAAGTCTTTTGAGCCATAATTATCATTTTGTCTGGTTGTCACAGCCTAAAGGGAATTTTCTGGAGGTTTAGACTTGTTTTTAGGGTTAGAATAAGGTTTATAGACAGGGTTTAGTTAAGGGTTTGGTTAGTAGCTAGGAAATGCATGTGTGTGTGTGTGTAGCTGTTTGTTCTTTGCAGCCAAATGTGAGTCATCATTAACACCCTGATTACACCATCAGTGCCTGAGCTGAGAGCAAATGGCCTCTTATTGTACTTACACTGTGAGTGTGTGTGTGTGTGTGTGTGTGTGTGTGTGTGTGTGTGTGTGTGTGTTCCTGTACTTGCTGCAGAGTGAGGACCAAAAAAATTGTATAAACACCTACAAAGTGAGGACATTTTGTCTGGTCCTCACCTCTTTAAAGGGCTTTTTCAGGGTTAAGACCTGGTGTTAGGATTAGAATTGGGTTTATGTTAGTGTTAGGGTCAGGGTTAGGGTTAGGCACCTAGTTGTGTTGGTTAAGTTTAGGGTAGGGGGCTAGGGAATGCATTATGTCTGTGATTGTGTCCTCACTTTGATAGAAGCACAAACGTGTGTGTGTGTGTGTTCCTGTACTTGCTGCAGAGTGAGGACCAAAAAAAATTGTAAAAACACCTACAGAGTGAGGACATTTTGACAAAGTGAGGACATTTTGACAAAGTGAGGACATTTTGTCTGGTCCTCACTTCTTTAAAGGCCTTTTTCAGGGTTAAGACCGGGTTTTAGGGTTAAGGTTAGAATTTGGTTTAGGGTTAAGGTTTGGGTTAGGCATCTAGTTGTGATGGTTAAGGTTAGGGTAAGGGGCTAGGGAATGCGTTATGTCTGCGACTGTGTCCTCGCTCTGATAGAAGCACAAGCGTGTGTGTGTGTGGTTTGTTCTCCACTGAGCCTCCAGCTTCAACACAAAACACTCTGAGGGTCCAAGGTTGTCGAGGTCAAGCGTGAAATCAGGCAAAAACAAATGTGTTATAGAGAAATAAATGAGAGTATTTGTTCTATTCAGACCCACTTGGAAGAAAATTGACCTGTTTATTGATAAATTAAGTGTGTAATTACTCATGTAGCAGCCCAGCCAGGGCTGTAGTACTCAAAAAGACCACAAGGGGGTGGTGTTTCTTGTATTTACCCACACTTAAAAAAATATATATTAATTTAAGCTTTTTTTCCTCCTTTATTATAACCAAACTCCAGGAAGGAATTTCATGGTTATAGCCTCAAAAAGGTCATTATTATAATTATTATAATACAATTGACTTTGTACTAAAAAGTAAAAGTTTACAGATTTGAATTTGACCTCAGGTAAAACTGTGACACGATTTCAAAAAAAGGTTTTGTTGGGAGTTTCTTTTGTTTATTATTGTGTGAATAATAATAATAATAATAATAATAATAATAATAATAATAATAATAATAATAATAATAATAATAATAATAATAAAGGGAGGTGAAGGTGCAGGGTCAATTTTCCTCTTAGGATAAAAAGAACATTAAAACTGTCCAAGTTGGAATGAGAACAACAAGAGCCATAATGCACTGGTTGAAATAATGCCTTTATATAATATATAAGTTTATAGTTTATGAACCATGAATTTTTTCTACGTCTATATAATAAACAATAAACAATTCTAAAAGCCTTCAAACAATAAAGACATTGTTTAACTAACACATTAATTCACAAACTTCACAAACTGGACCATAACATACTTTTTTATATATCAAATTTTTTGTTTGTGGGGTTTTATTTTGTAGTTTTTTTCCTCCGCTGTGTGTTTGGGGACTTGGCTTCCTGTTTTATTTTGTATCTGTGCCTGTGTCTCGTTTACTTCCTGGTGTTTTCTTGGTCACCTTCACTTGTGCTGAATCAGTTACAAATGTTTCCCTGTTCACTTTATATTCTGCGCTCTGATCTCAGGTTTGTTCCTTTTGTCCTTATTTGTCTTTTGTCTTGAAGTATTTTCCTTGAGTGTTGAGTCTTTGTTTGTGTAAATAAATTAAATCGGGATGTTTTTCTTTCACCTGCCTGTGAGTTGTTGACCTGCCCTTGGGTCAAACAGTGAAATGCTACAAAAGTCTCAGCCTGGTAATAATAACATTCGATTCTTACCTTTTGTTTCCGGAACCTTTTGTCACGAACGACAGATGAAAACCATAAATATGCATATTTATAGAATTACTTATATGACAGAATAAAGGAGAAATCAGTTTCATTCACTGCTTTTTTTTGAATGAAAGGTGCAACAAATGCAATATCTCTCATAATTATAATATATATAATTATAATCTTTAAATATCAGCTTTCTTAATGTTTCAACGTGCAAAAATCAAGTAATCCAATCCTGGTTAATGTATGTAGCAGCAGGGTTTAAAAACAAAAGACATAATATCAGAATGTGCTAAAATAATTAAAAAGAAAAGAAAAGCTAAAAGTACATTTAAAAATGTGCAAAAAAAGGTAAATACAAAGTGTATAATGAGTCATAAATAGGTGAATTAAAAGTACATGACTACAGTTGTTACCACATAACCATTTTGTGACCAATGTGACATGATTTGCTCAATTACTCTGAAAAAATCAGATTATTGATCAGTGTTTTTTATTATTTTATCATCTTTGCATCAAATGTAAAGAATCTGCACCTGTTTTGTTGAACACTTGACTTTTGGTGGTGTGATCCTAACATGGTGTCAAAGCGACAGTCTCCATAATCCAGGTTAATTCAGACCCGCAGACATTTGGTGAGCGATTCGTCACCTGCATCTTCTGCTGTCGAGGCGACACCGAGTCAAAAACAAAAGCGGTTTGTGTTTCGACCGTCGTCACTTGGGTTTAGTGTCGTCTCTTTATTAGGTTCAGTTGCTGTTTTGTAGAGAACGAACAAAAGGCCACTGACTTTTCTGTTTCTGTTTCAAACCGTCAGACGACAGGGTTTTATCACTTCGCCCTCTTGACCTTGACCTTCTGATCTTTGAATGGACCGAATTAATGTAAAACAACTCAGAGATGTAACTGACAGTTGAATTAGCTTAAACCAGGGGTTTCAAACATGCGGCCCGTGGGCTAGAACCGGCCCACCATAGGGTCCAATCCGGCCCACATAATGAATTTGTTAAAGCTTTACATAATGATTAGAATCGGATCCGTATGCGATCTGCTACATTTTTCAATTCCAGATACATGTGACAAATTGTTTAGTGTCTTTGTACATCCACATGTGTAAATAGTAAACTATATTAAATATTACACTTATTTTTCTCAAGAAATTTCAAGACTTTGTAAAAAGATACTTCATTAAATGCAAAACAAAGGGAACATTTTGGATTATTTTACTGTCCTTGTGTATGTATACATGCATATGTCTATATATACAGTATATATGTATACTCTCTACAGCATTTTATTGTAGTATTTTCGATATTTTATTTATCTCTGATGTATAGCACTTTGTTTCGTCTGTCTGTCTGTCCGTCTGTGGTCAAAGTCATCGAAGAAAAGAGTCCTGCAATGACTTTGACCGTCCTTGAATTAACAGAGGGATTTGTGAGGCGATTAATTTCTGCAGTGAGGAATGCAGCGCTGCTCGAGCAGGTTCTTCCACCAAAACATGTCTCAAAAACACCGAATGTGTCACCTGTTCACGATCAAAGCAAAATTATTATTTAATAATTAATTGAATCCACGTTGGTTCTTGCGTATTCGACCTTTTGCATACAACTTGCTCGCGAGTTATGAATTGCCCTTTCCTGGATCAATAACACTGAATGTGAAAATCTATATATTTTATTCAATAACAGAGTAAACTATTGTAAATAATGGCCGTGATAAGAAACCAATGCCATAACTGCTCATGTCAGTGGTGGGACTAGACAAGGAGGAAGCGCTGACCACGTGTTCACTGTACACAAGCACATAGATTTATTTATACAAATATATTATGTATAACAATTGCATATCAACATTTTGTCTTGTTTTTTTTTTTTTTTTTAATCTTTACGTTAAATACAGGAACATCAGCTTCAAAAATGCGAGTCAATTAAGAAAGAGTAAAAGATACAAAAAGAGATCGGCCGTATTCAGATGTTCAGCTTGAAGAGTGAGTGAGTGAGTGAGTGAGTGACCATTGAATCCCATTAAAACCTGAGCATTAATGTCACATCACACCAAGGTTTCAGCATTACGTGACCTTAACGCTAACAGGCGACTAAAGAAATGCAGCATGTGAAGACGATGCAGGTGGATGAATGTTCCTCTGAAAATGAATCTTCGCTTCATCGACAACTTTTCCTTCCTGGTTCTTGACGTTCATCTGCTCAATCTCTATTTTGAAATTCCCCATTATATGAGAAATTATGTGCTTTTTTGTTTGGTACAAAGAAAAGACAAGGGGAAAAAAAACAGCTGTAGCAGTAAAGTGTGGGAAAGAAGAAGAAAATAAGACAAAGAGGAAGAAGAAGAAGAGGAACCTCTTACAGAAAAATGAAAAAGAAAACACAAGAAACACAAATATCAACAAAGCAATTAATTCCGGGTAGATATAGGGATGGTAAAGAAATAAATACAAACCTGGTAGATTACCACACTGGAGCTCTGGTAGAGAAACAGATATAAAGGAAATAATAATAATAATAATAAAAAAATTTCATCATAGCACACAATGATTGTCAGAACAGAACTGCAGGGAACAGACTCACATGACCCACTGTATGTGCTGTATCATACAACTGTTATTTACTTTTAAATAATCTCAAATTATAACCTTAGAACAGACATAATATTCCATAACAGAAGATAAAACTTTACCATAAAATATCTCATCTCATAAACTTTAATATAGAAAAAAATAAACATAAATTTAGCATATTGTTTTCCGGTGACATTCATGTGGCATTTCGGAGGATTGATCAATTTTTAATCAGCGCAGTTATTGCACATGAGTTGTACATGCCACCTGTAAATCAATAATCTCTTTAAATGGCAAAGAAGATACATTTGAACTCTGAAGCTGCCAGACAATGTTTGTTTTACAGTGTTTTACTTTTTTTTTTTGCACCAATCGCACAAATTACTGTACCTAGTGAACGCGTGAGGCTTGGAATTGTAGCGTTGTTGCAAAACTGAAGAATGTTTTCTTATTGCTAAATCTAAAAGAAGTTTTCTTGCTACAGTATTGAAGGTAAGAAAGAGTTAACGTGACAAAAAAAAAAACGGGACAAACACGAAACGAAAGTTGAGAGGAAATCGTTGGTCGTTGGTACGGAGACACAAGCACCAGTTGAGGAATCAAATAGAAATGATACTGAAAACTGGCAAAGGTGCCACGGTGTCAGCAATCACACATGATGGATGACTGTAAACCAAAAAAAAACAACACCAACACAAACAAGGGAGTGTCTTGAGAGCAACAATCAGGGAAGAACAACCTAGAAAAGGAAATAAAAACGGACGACTTTCAGTGCTAGCCTCCTTCTAAGCACCAGTTTTTGTGGCTCTCTTTTTTTTTCCTCAGTAATTGGTGGAACACTGGAAGCAAGAGAGACTGTAAGTAAAAGAGTCTTTTACTTGGATAAGTTTCTATCCTCCTCCACGATGGAGAGTTTCCTTTGAGATCTTCAACACAAAGGGATGGTCTTTGGAGATCCGACTTGTCCGCTCCCCTTCACTTCTTCTTCTTCTTCTTCTGGAGCGACCTGTGCACGGAGAAACAATCTGAGAGCAGTGCCTCAAACGTTTGCTGAAAGTCTCGTCTCAAATCCCACACAACGTAGGGCAAAGACGTCAAAATTGTGATACTGCGATAACCAGTCAGCATCAAACTTTTACCAGTCGGTGATGTGCCAACGTCATTACTTTGTTTCATAAATGGAAGACATGGAATCGTGGCTCTACGAAACTTCTACGTCTAATTCTGTTTGTGCTTCTACTTACTGAGTAATTTCAGCTATGGTTGTTGGGGGAAAAGAAATAGCTATTCTGGCAGAAATGTGTGTGTTCTGGGAATCACTCGTGTGATAGACACAAAAACACCTGCCGTTCACACCAACATTTTAGAGAACGCTGCTGTGTTCATTTTAGATTGAAAACTTTCTGGCTGTGATTTAGTCTGGACTTGCAAAAACTTCAAAAAAAAAAAAAAAAAACCATTGAGAAAACAAAGACGCAGTTATTCACATTTACGTTCTTACCGATTGCTTCTAAGACTTGGCTGTTGGCTGTGAAAACGAAAAGCTCTGTTGATGCTCACGTTCAGTTTCGGCTTCACCTTTTTTGTTCTTCTAATAAAATTTCTTCTGATAAAAACTCTAGCGTTTCACCGTTTGTTGTTTCTCGTTCTCGTTTCTCTCTGTGAAACTAAGCAAATGGCTGCCAAGAAGAGAATCAACTGTTTCCTTGTCCCCGCTCTGTCCTTGTGCTGCTGAGCGTTACCTCCCTGCATGCACCTGTTCCTCATCTTTCATCTAAACTCGCCTGCTGAAGTCTTTAATGACCAGTCTGATTACCACGTCTTGTGCCAGAACATTGTCTAATCTCATAGAAATCATACCTTTGGCCCAACTATCTTTTCTTTGATGGTTCTGATTTATCTGCACAGCTCGGTTTGTCATGCTCAGCCTTCTGCCTGTCCACACTTTTACATGAAAACCCTCTGGAACCTCTTTTGTCTGCTCTCCTGGAACTGCTGAACTCTCCCCTGCAAATCTCTACTTTCTCATTTCTTTCTCATCCAAATTTTCCCACCGGTTCCTAACAGAGGCTTCTCTTTACATTATCATCTTATGGTTTATAATCATTGTCAGAAGTCTAATTTTGAGATACATTAACAATAACTGGCATCTGTTAAAATGAGCAAATGTGTATGCGGTGTAAGAAAAGACACCGGGAGAGCTAGAGGGTAAGATTAATGCTGTTGGCTGCCAAACCCAATCTGTGCAATCGGCATGTCAGCATTGATAAAACATGATCCTTCCTCTGTTCCCCGTCTGCAGCTCCACCACCAACACACTGTTACAAGCTCTCAAATATCTTCCGAAGTTGCCTCGTGCCAAGTGCAAGATGAGAGACATGCTTGGAGGGATTTCACATCAAATGGCCAGTGCCACAGAGATCTTGGACCCATTCCCACCTCCAGTTCATCAGGGGAAATGTAATCTCACGATAAATCTGGGAAGAATTAGGCACGGCTTGGCGTGATTTCACTTCATGGTTTGATTAGTGTCTGTCTTGCTTTTAAATTCCACTAAGAAAACGTGTAACTTTGCTTTGCTTTGACTGTGAGTGTTGACTTTTGTTGTTAAATTTGGACTGAATAGAAAGAATATTCTGTGTAAATGATCCATTCAGCTGAAGTTCCCAAGTAACAACACTGCAGGCTACATACACTTTAATCTTTAATCATTTAATAACAGAATCACTGGCAGAACATTTTCAAAGATGTATTTTTTTTTTTTTTTTTGTTGTTTTTGCTTTAACACAGCTTACCAGTCTAAAGATTCCTGAGGGTTCAGGCTTCATACTGTTAATATCACTGCACTCTCTACAAGTGTCCGCATAGCAAACTACCATAACCAGCCAATTGTTGTTTTGTTTACTTTGACCAAAGTCAGCACAGTTTTCCTGCAAACTCATAAATCATGCACTTGTAGACATTTGTGCCATTGTTCAACGTTGATTTTGAGCAAATTATAATCAGTTCGTTGATACCAAGGAAATGTTTGTACCAAATCTGAAGAAATTACCTCAAGTTGTTCCTGAGACTCTGCATCTCAATTAAGTCAAATTAAACTCGAGATCTTTGGCCATTAACCATCAACCGCCAAATAATAGTCCATTAATTTTGTGAATTAAAGTGAAGGTTGGCACCAAATTCCTTCAAGGCCTTATTAAGATTAAGATCATAGAGTTGGAGGTGATTTATAATAAACCTCTCAAAACATGGGGCTAGCTAGCGCTACCATGTTAGCTCTACCATGTAAGGTCTACCATGTTAGCTCTAATATGTTAGCTCTACCATATTAGCTCTAATCATGTTAGCTCTACCATGTTAGCTCTACCATATTAGCTCTAATCATGTTAGCTCTAATATGTTAGTTTTACTATGTTAGCTCTACCATGTTAGTGCTAATATGTTAGCGCTATCATGTTAGCTCTAATATGTTAGCTCTAATATGCTAGTTTTACTATGTTTGAGTTGGAATGTGTACAAAGGTGTTGCTAACTGTTCCGTATTTGTCACTTTGTTCCTATTTTTTATTATCAGTGAAAAACCATGACAGAAAAATTCCAGATTAATCCATGTTGGAGCCAGTATGGTTATTTTCTATTATAATAAGGTGTACTGATTTATATTTTGGCATTGTTTGTTTTAGTTATGATATTTTTTAGTTTGTGATCGCGTTGGATGGGGGGATAGCAGATTATGTGTATATAGTTGGGAATATTAATGATCTTTGATTACTGGGATTATTTGGATTATGAGTTTATTTGTGTCATTGTGACTTGATCATACTTTTTTCAGTAATAAAAGGTTAAACTTCTTAACGCACGTTGAACACTCAGGCCTAACCTCAGCCCCACAGCGAATCCTTTCTTCTCCAGTATCGCTTCAGTCCATTAATCAAGATTACACAATTTGTATGAGGAACTGTCTCGATCTTTCCTTCATTCATTACTATCCAACACAAAATGGACACTTTTAATTGGTCATCCGAGTCCTGTGTATCGTAGCAAAGGGGAGGCGGGTGCAATGTGAGGAAGTTGACAACCCTAGTGTACATGGATAAGGCCACAAAGAAGGATCACTGTACGCGTTGTGGTATTCACCCTCACCCTCCCACTCCCCGTCACCCTTGAAGCCATGAAGTGCCTCACCTACGACATGTGGTTCTGCTGCGAGGCCAGGTTCTGCTGTTGCTGCTGCTGCATGAGGAGCTGCTGCTGCTGGCGCCGCCGGGCCGTGCGCAGCTTCTCAAAGCGTGCCTCCATCTCCTCCAACACTTTGGGGGTGTAGCGGACCACAAGCTTCACACTGTCCTTGGCAGCCTTCAGCAGTTCCACTGCTTTCTCATGATGCTCACCCTCCACGCTCTGCAGGAGGGCAACAGACTATTTTAGTATATTTGTAAAATAGTAACATGACTTGCTCCATTTTCCAATCTGGAGGCATCTCATGTATAAATTCAGAGATACTCAAGTCTCTACACTGGCTGAAAATGTGCTTCTTATGCAAGAGAAGGCAGCATTTTGATCTCAGCCGCTCTCCACGTGTTAAACTACAAATGGAACACTGCCCCATTTAATAAGAAGCTGCTAAAATATTCAATTTTTTGGGGGGGGGAAGCGGTGTTGGATAATAAAAAGAGACAGATACATTTATCTACACTCTCTCCACATGTGCTGCTAAGAAACTAAAGTATGGTTGGACTCGGTCTGTAAATAACAATGAATTTAGTCTTACAGTTTGAAGAGTGAAGCCTCGGGTGTGGGACAGAAGTAGCAGTTCACCACCAGGGGGTGACTCCACTGCTTGAATAGCAAAGTTTGCCTTCTTCTTACTTGATTTATAAGTTCATCATCTTAAATTCTGATTTCTGGTGTCCTTCAATAATACACAACATCAGGTTTGTAAATTATGGTCTCATTTAAAGGAAAACAGGTGAAAATAGGCGACATCTTTGAACTTCCACTTTATAAAGTGATATGGTGCCAGTCAAATTGCTAATCTTGAAGTTTGTTTTGCGAGCGGAACATTTTGGTGTACAGTCTGCGGTTGAACGTACCACGCCGTTGACCGACAGGAGCTGGTCTCCTCGTTTCAGGCCGCCGTGCCTCTCCGCCACGCCTCCGGGAATGATGCGAGAGATGTAAATTGGCGAGTTCTGCTCTTTGCCGCCCATCACGTTGAAGCCGAGCCCTTCCTCCGTCTTGGGCAGCTCCACCACCCGCGGGTGAGAGTGACCCTCGCTGGCTGCGAAGGCCGCGACTGTGGCCTGAGGGAAGAGAGAGGATAAGAGCTTGCATGAATCCGTAAGTCATCATCAGACACTCAGACAAAAAAAATATTTCTTTTGTGTTTTCAAGCAGAGCAACAAAGTGCCTTGTTTTGCCATCCATCATGTTTGATGTTTTCATACCTGAAAACAACACATGCCTGAAGTGCCACTTATAAACCTGAAACAAGGCCGACCAGCTATGAGGAAAAAATGTGACTATAAAACTGGATTTGGAAGAAAAATGTCTTTGAAAATGGAAAAAAAGGAATTAGGTACAAGACTGTGTACATAATTTTTCTTACGGGTGAAGAAACTACACATCTCATAAACAATTACAAAAGACTTTTCAATGACTTCCAGTGCTTCTTTTTGAATTTATATTCTTGGCGTTTTACAGCAGTTGGCATCAATGATATTGCATTACTGCATTTGATCCTCTTTGCACCTTCTGCTCCTCCACTTCTTGAATTAATCTTTGTTATTAATACAGCGTTACAGTACAGTTTGTGTCTAGCATTTAAAGCAGTCAGAAATGAAAATTCCCTTTTTGCGTTTAGTGCACCGTTATCTGTGCAAGTTTATTTATCTTAAGTACACACATAATTTTAAAGGTGGACAGGTGCTCCATCTCCTCATTCCAGCATTGACAACTATAACAAAGCATTAGGATTAAGTTGGAGCTGGATCTTTATTTTTTATTTTTTTGGTTTCCTCAGCACATGGATTAACACATCCAAGCTGGATTCAGAGCCAGAAAACTCTCTCCCTCTGCATCTCCACTAACTGGCTGAAGTTGTTTGCCGGGCCGATGCGGGTTTCCTTTGAAGCACAAGCCAAGCTCCCAAAACCCCACTCCCCCCCCCGCCTGTTCAGAACAGCAGGAGCTGATGGCAAATGAACAGAGATGCCGCATGTCCACTGATCCACAGACACTCTGCCACAGGTGCTTTTCTGACATGATTGAGGATAAAAAAGAAGAGGCGAGGTTGAGTTCCCATCCCTCCCTCAGCTGCACATGACGAACTTGGCACTTTGAGGCCTTTGGTGCTCTTTCCCGACAGCATCATTGCTCTCTCCTCCCTGTTCATACAGCACATGCACATCAATTTCAACCTTAATCTCTTCTTTTACTGCCTGTTTTATTACCATTACTGTATTGTGTCAACTTCCACTCTGTGGCTTCCTTTCCTCTCTGTCCTCCTTTCCTTTGTCTGCTCCTGCCTTCCCCCCCCAATCTCTCTGTGTTGTTATATGAAGGCAGTCCTTCAGCATGCATGCCGACGCCTCCCGGGCCTCACAGCACTTCGACCTTCATAACTTTATCTGTGTCTCTGCGAATGAAAAAGCAATCTGGTAGATGGCCGACCACCTTTCAAAGGCGGGAGGCATTTCAAGTGAAAACGTTGCTACGGGATACTAGATGCTCTGCACTGTATGGACATGACTTCACATATCTATAGTCACTTGATCATCAGCTTCTATTCTTGTCCTCCACCCCACACAGCATCCATACTCCCCGTCTCTTAGAGGCTGAATTAATCTCATTAATGAAGCAATCAAAGAGAAGAGAATTGCTCATGTGAAAGAGAAATCTTGATCGTTGGGAGATTTGCCGTTTCATTAACTTAACACCCGAGTGGTAGAGGAGCAGAAGCGGCGTCAGATGTTTCACTTATTTCGTCACTATTGCCTCTGCAGCATATAGACTTTTTATTTTCGATACCACTGCTACAATATGCACCTCTTTCACTTTCATATGTGTGACACTGACGGGGTAAGATTCACACCCTGGATTGGTTTTAAGAATATCTCGACAGAGAATAAAGCCCTAAAAAAAGAGAGACCCAGTCCTCCCTGGTGAGCATTCTCCCAAAACTAAGCCATCTTGGGCCATTAGCCGTGTGCCTAATTACCCAGTGGAAATGCAAATTTTGGAGCTGTAATTTCTCAAGTTTGGTGCTAAAGAGAAGGAAAAGCTAATTGGAGTTTTAAAGCTGCTTAAATCATGTCTTCGTGGTTTTTTCAGGCTTAGTCGCAGGTTTTTTGCAGAGAGAAAATTGCTGTAAGTCATAAATAAAGATTTCTTTCCTCACCCATTGGTATCCAGCTGATTAATAGCAGGAGATTTACTAACACATTAAAGACCAATAATATTATCTTCCTTTTTTAATAGGGGTAGGTGATATTATCTATAATCACAATAATTTATCAGTAATTATAGTGAAATTTAGACAATTAAAGATTGATATTTGCTCATGAGATGAAGATTAGTAATTTTTATTTTTAAACTTTAAATACTTTAATAAGTAAGAATGACAATGGGGAAATAAGCTAACCTGACCCAGTTCAAATCACCTGTGGTTACCTCTATCGCTCAATAATATGTTTTTAGAATTAACACACTACTTTTCATTTTAATTATAAAAACGACTTGTATTTTCCTCCGTGTCCTAGTTGAAGCGATTGAGTCATGAAGATGGAGGTATAGCTTAATAGCCTAGCTTAAACTCATAGTAGCAAGAGAACTGTTAGCTCATGATTATCTTCCTTCAAAAATGAAGAAATGTAACTAAATTCAACTAAAAATATGTATATTACATTAGACCAAACAAATTACTGAGCTTTAGCTGTGCTAGCTGTTTGTAATTTTGAAATTCGAGGTCAGCTCGAAGCCACAAAAGAAGTGCTATCATCAATCTTCCTGCATCTCATCCTCCTCCTGCTCTTCACATAAAAGCTTTCCCTCTTTGTTGTCCATAAAAGCCCGAGCCCCTAATGATGAGGAACAGAATATCCTTTCTTCATCTCTTTTGCACACCAGACTTAGCCCAATCCATTAAATTCTATATCCGTGACACAGCTAAATTTCTCACTCCTGATTTCGTCAACATTTTCCAACATGCAGACAACAACAAAATAAGTCTTCCAATTGGTAGCAAATGTGATGAAAATTAACACAAAACAGATATGAATTAACATCTATTTCTCTGGTTTTTAAGCCATTTTCTCAGATTCATAGTCTGTTGACCAGAGACAGCAGAGTTTACGATGACGAAATGAAGCAATACCACCGCAAATTGTAGGGACATTATAGAGCCAATAGTCCAACCAATCAGGAAAACGACAATCTCTCATCTTCAACGCCAACAGGACGACTTACATTGAGTGGTCTTACATTCCAATGCCACAAAATAATCTCTTCAATGGGCGCCATGTTTGCTGATGCTCACAACCCGGTACTCGACACTGCCCTCTAGAGGAAGAACTGTGTAAACATCCATACCAATGCAAATGACGCACAGAGGTATGTCAGTAGTGACGGACAAAATAGACACAAATTGAGTATAAATATGCCTTAACAATAACATGTACGTATGTTATGGGGGCTTTAACTGAAACACCACCCACCCAAACATGCTACCAAACCACAATACGGATCTGTTGCTTCATTTTCTTGCAGTAAAGCTGAGAGAAGCCTAACTTTCGAAGCGGCAAATCAAGAAAGCACCAGCCAATGAAATCACTATACGCAAATATTCCGGTGCAATCAAATCACATTTATGCGTTTATGCTCAAACCGCACACCGTCAGAACAGTTGGATGGTTGTTGGTCAGACACCCGGCAACAACAATGGACACCATGAGGACACACATACTGCTCCGGTTGCTTCCCATAGTGTCCCGAATGGGGAAAGTGTGACTGGTTGTTGTTATGACAACAGTGCTAGCACCAGGTGTCAAGCATGTTTGAATCCACGCGATTGTTGTTGTTGTTCTAATAACCTCCAGCCTGCTGTACACTGAGAAGTGTGATGCTGCCCTCCACAGGTCAAAGTTCTTAATAGGAAGTTGAAGTTCTTATCTATGTGCATCTTGATTCCAAAAACCCATGTTGTCCACAGTTGAGTTCCATGTGCTGACCCCACAGTCGTCTTTTGTTCACGACCTTGCACTTCATCAGTCGCTCTCCAATATACCCACTTCACTTCAATTCACTTCATTCAGCTTAGATTTAATTGGATGAGCTTTCATCAAGACTATAGGCAGAGAGAGGTTCATCTAATTTTTAAATAAGCGGCAAACACAGACACACTCTGAATGAGAGCCATTAGCAAAGTAGGACAAGAACATACTTTGTTAATTTAATCTGGCTTCTGTCAATAGAACAGATGAGAATAATATAATTGGGCCACTGTGATTAACAGGTAGTCTTTAACTCATTAATTAGAGTTTTCACTAGTCATACTTAATATTTTTTTAATCAATGATCCAAAACGCATCTCTTACCTTAGCCGTGGCTCTGGCCTGGTATTCTGGACAGCCATTCACTGTGATTGTTTCATGCATGTACTGGTAAACCTGAAACAAACACAGATAGTTGAGTCATTATAATTGTGTCTCACTTGGATAAAAACAGTACATGGAGCTCGAAATATTTTATTTCCGTTGTCAAACAGTTGCATCGCCTCACTTTCTGGAACGTCAGTCTGGTCATCGGTCAAGAACGAATTTAAACATTCCTCATAACTCACATGTTTGATGCAACAATGAGTTTGACATGGACAAACCAGCACAATTGTGCATTTTGAAGTTGAAACTTAATGCACAAACAAAGAACAACGTCCTTTCAGGCACATGAAGGCCACTGTAATGGGTCTCTGACTGTAACAAGCGGAAAAATAATTAATTCTTACACACTTGACCTTTTAATACAATTCAGCTGCAGCACCTTGATACATGTTTCAAATAATAAAAATAAAATAAGCTCTTCAAACTTATGTCGCTGCAGACATGGAGCCATAATCTGGTCCTGACTTAATCAGCAGCACAGAAAGTCTGCTGGACAGACAGAAATATATTACTGCTGGACCTGAACTGCAGCCAAGTTGTGGCTCGCTTTACATGCAGCTGGGTGAAAAACAATGTTTTCTGCCTACTCACTCAGGCAGACCAAAATCGATGCAGACAGCTGACCTTTCCCGTTAAGACGTGTCATGTAAAAAGCACTTACAACGGAACGTGGTCAAAGAAGGACAGAAAAGAGGACAGGATTGAAAGAGGAAATTCCAAATGCGGAAAGAATAGAACTTTTCCGTGAAAGAACTCAAAACCAAAAAACACAACAGTGTTAACAATGATTAACGTACAAATCTAGCAAACATTAGCCTGAACAGCACTTTCTGTGTTCACCTCACGATTGTCCCTGATAGTTATGAATTCTTAGTTATGGTATTTTCGTCTTTATTAAGCATAAGATGCCAATAAATCTATGGTGGGTTAGATTTATGCTGCCCATATAAAGTCAAAATAAGGCACATATTGTATTAACATATTACAGCATCACTTCTCATGTTTAGCCTGCATGATCTTGCACTTATCATGCACACTTCCACTCCTGCCTGCACTGCAAAGACCTTTTGTCCTGCAGGGATCTTTTAAATTCCCTGTCAAGCCTTCATTTATTTATTTATTTTTTACTTTTTTTTTTTTTTACTTTTTTTCCCCAGACGTGTTCAAAGCAGTGATGCCTTCAGTCTGGCCTCACCCGCACACTTCCTTCCTGCCGACTTCATCAAACAAAGGAACCTGGTAAAAACACACACACACACACTTGAACTGAGAGAAAGTGGGGCAAACTGACAATGTTGCTATAACTATAGACTGTGTATAAAAAACAAGAAAATAAGAAAATTGGAAGTCTAGTTCCCACTTGATTTACAACATAAACTGCTATGTTGGCAACCTAAGATGCAGCAAAAATGAACAAGACCGGTGCTGGATTCAACCCATTTAATGTGCACCTTAAATCTATGGAGATCGACTGATGAATTGCAAAACTTGACAGACTGAATGTATCCGATCTATATAATGTCCCCGGCAAGCTTTTTATGAGTTTGGAAACAGCTGGAGAGGACATTATTCCAGACCTGCAGTATCCGGACATCTTCAGCTTCCTGATTAACTTCCATTCATTTTACTCCAGAGAGCCACAGAAAGTTTACAAGAGCCTGGAGAGAAACAAATGGATACAATCCGGCTTTGTGACAAACATCCAACTCTGGAGTCTAATGTAAACAGTTGCTGTTGCTAACCGCGGGAACTCGTTCCCATCATTCTGTCTTCTTCTGCTCACTGTGAACATGTTTCATAGCAGTGGTTAACCTTCACAGTCTCTCTGGATCTGTGGGGATCCGGTAAAATGTTCTGTAGCCATCTTCACATTTATAACTAGAAGCACTCGGAGAGCGCAGACCTCCACCAAGCAATGATAAAGAAGTCCTTTTAAAAAAATTCCTGGATCCATCAGATCAGCACCAAAATCTAATCATGTGTTCCTTGTACCATTACACACCCTTCCCGAAAATTTCACCAAAATCCATCCTTAACTTTTTGAGTTATTTTGCTAACAGTCAGACAGACAAACCAACACTGGCTCAAACATAACCTCCTTGGCAGAGGTAATGAACTACAGTAATATTAAATTGCCACAAAGTGGCAGGATATTCACATAAAAGAACGTAGTGCTGCATGTGTGTCACGTGATCGAGTGTTTCAGCATATAATGATAAAAACATTCCTGTATCCACACGGCGTTTCGGATCAGCACCCCACATCCAATCGTCTGTTCCTTGTCCCATTACATACCTTTCCTGAACGTTTCATCAAAATCCATCCATAACTTTTCGAGTTATTTTACTAACAGACAGACAAACCAACACTGGCAAAAAGCAGCCGGCAAAGAGACATATTGCCTGATGTATGTGTTGTTTAGTATATACGTCTATAGAGGTTAACAGTCTGTATAGACACCAGTGTGACTGCCAGATAGTATTGTCTAATAAAAGCCCTGGTTGCAGGTGATGTTTGCGAACTTCTGTTTGCAAAACATCAACAATGGCGCTAGACAAATTGTGAATCTCGAGGTTTCAAAATGGGAGTTTAATTCGCTGACATCACGGCTGGTTGCCACTTGCTTGTAACCCTGGGGATAGGGGTGAACGAAAAGCATTCAAAAGGATGTCCTTCATCTCTTGGCTTTGCTAACTACAGTATGAAAGGAAAAATATTATAATGGCATGAAACAGAACTCTCCCTACAGTTTCAGGGCACAAATTTTTGTTTTATTTCCACGTTTTTCAGTTCTCTGGCCCGATGTCTGACAGACAGTTTCCTCTTCTTCCCTTCCTCTGACAAATGGTTTCTTTTTCCGCCGGCTCTGTCACAATAAAAGTTTAAAATAACACTGTCACTGCCTTGAACTTCACCTGGCTCGGGCGTGTGTGTAGCGCCGTGATGTACTTTGTGTTTCTGCGGCCCTAATCTTGCGCGGCTGTTTTTCCCGCTAACAGACAGTAGGGGGCAGTGGGGACAGCCCACAGTAAACCATTCAACCGTCACAATGACTCCAAAGTTGTTAAATTAGGGTAAAAATCCTGCATACCTCTGCTTAAATCCAATGTGGGGGTTCAAGGCTCAAATATTTTACTTTCCTATATTAAAGAAAAAAAAAAAAACGATCTTAAGATAATTGAAAATCTCCACTGAAGTATAAAATCAGCTGCAATGTTAGCGCCTAATCTTGCGCGGCTGTTTTTCCCGCTAACAGACAGTAGGGGGCAGTGGGGACAGCCCACAGTAAACCATTCAACCGTCACAATGACTCCAAAGTTGTTAAATTAGGGTAAAAATCCTGCATACCTCTGCTTAAATCCAATGTGGGGGTTCAAGGCTCAAATATTGTATCAGCCCAAATCCTTGCTTGCTTTTACTTTCATATATTAAAGAAAAAAAAAATCAAGGCTCAAATATTTTACTTTCCTATATTAAAGAAAAAAAAAAAAACGATCTTAAGATAATTGAAAATCTCCACTGAAGTGTAAAATCAGCTGCAATGTTAGCGTTGATGGACGACGCAGTGGCTCGGGCACTTTCTCCTGTGCCTGCTGTGTTTGTCAAACGGGACTCCCTAACTCAATATACTGCGAATTCCCTCTCTCCATCATTTCCAGCTGGTTAGCACTTCCACTCATCTCGTCTTGCGCCTTCCTTTCCCATTTGCAAGGCTGATTGACCCTGACAACTGTTTCTCGCTGACGCAGTGAGACTAACGCAGAGACCCGGGACCCGCCCACACTCATCACTGATGTACAAGCGGCTCATCAGACTCTGTCTCCACTGTCACTTAGCCCAACGCTGCCGAACGGCCTCGTTTTCTCTGCCTGTACGTTCTTTGTAACTGACAGCCAGCATGTCACCCCTAACAAGGCTGATTCACGTTCAGAGGATTCTCCTGCCGTTCAGCGGGGACTCAGGTTTGCAGTCGGACCGAAAGAATAAGGTCATTGTAGTAAGGAAATGACACAGAAGTGAGTGGAACAAAGTGACTGACAAGAGGGATGGACCTAAAGATATAATATGTAAGACTTCCGCATTGAATTATATAAAAGCAATGACACTAATATTATATACTGTACATAATTTGAAATCTCTAGAACACTTAAAATGAAGGTAATAGACCTTTTGATTCATTTTAGATGCTTTTAATGACGTCATTCACATTGTAAATAAATAATAACCTTTTATACTTAAAGCCAGGACTCGTCATTATAAAGCCACAGATACATCAATACTGTAAATATTTCATAATAAAAGCCTGATTTAAAAACAAAATGAATGGACTCAGGGAACAGAAATGGTTTCACTTTGAAGGAGGTACAGAAACTGTCGTGTTTGTGACTGATTGTATATATATTCTGCTGTTTTTTTTTTGCATTTTGGCTCATGAGAAACAACATAAATATTTATTCCCTTTAAGCCTCTCCATACAGAATTTAAGTCATATTGAAAAACTGACCTCCACTGGCTCCATAAAATGAACAGAAATGCTTTCAAATATTATATTATTTTTACAGTACATTAAAAGTATAATGCAATTCAAATTCTCTCTCTCTGTAGGAGTGCTTCCTGGACTAACATTAATTTTGTTAGACGAGATGTTGTGAGGACACCGTCTGTTATACTGTTTAAATGCCGTTAATGTAAAAGCACGGTCGTCTTCCACTCTTTTAAAATACAAGCACTGCGATGTTTTGGCCTCAAGCCTTTTATCGGGGGAGTCAAAGATTTGGAAGATGATTGGTGGCAGTCGCACAAGGATACACATAAGTAGAGTAAGTGGCTGAAAATTGGGCAAAAACAAGACTTTGATTGAAAAAAGAGAGACATTTCTGTTGACGGAGAGATGCTGTGTGATATGAACAGATTGCCCATGAAGAAAGTCAGCCTTCTGGCTGTTACTCCTGCCTTTTGTCGCAGACAAACACATTCGCAGCAGACGTGCACATCAGGCCATTAAGTGCTACCCCCCCCCCCACTGAGATTCCCTTCCACTCTTGAGTGTGTCTCATGATTGTTTCCAACCATCACAGCTCCTTTACGACTCTGCTTAATAATAGTAATACTCCACAGTTAGCAGGAGCCAGCACTTTCGGCATGTCCTCCATGCAGCTGGCTCAGCAGTGGTCACCGCAAACCTGTAATTGACCACCGCAGTCAGCCACTAATCTCAGAGCGTCTCTGATGGTTTCCTTGGTGACACTGAGCCGGGTCTTTCTGGCTAAAGTGGCAGCAGCAGCAGCAGCAGCAGCAGCAGCAGCAGCAGCAGCAGCAGCAGCAGCAGCAATCCATTGTCATTCATCAGTGACTGGGACTGAGATCAGTGATCCAGTTGCTCTGCGTGCAGACTGTGCCAGACTGTGCCAGTCTGTGCCAGGCTTCATTGGGCTGATCAGAGCAGAGCTGGAGCCCAGCAGAGGAAAGGACTGTGCCTGTGTAACGTATTGTCACAGCCAGTGTTAGAACTTTCCCTTTATTACCATTGCAGTCCAAAGTTTCTGAAATAAAACATTTAAATTTGTTAGGAAAATGACTGGAATGTTTGGCTATAAAAAAAAAAGTGTGGCAAACCCGACCCCTCATCCATCTACAGGGCTGCAACTAACGATTATTTTTATTAATCTGTCAATTATTTTCTCAATTAATCAAATACTTATTTGGTCCATAAAATGTCAAAAAAAAAAATAGCAGGGAAATGTTGATCTGTGTTTTCCAAACCTGGACATGATGATGTTCTCAAATGTCTTGTTTTGGCCACAGAACCAAAACGATTCAGCTTTAATGGTTTCTTTGTTACATGGAGCAAAGAAACCAAGAACATATTCACATTTAAGAAGATAAAAAGTCAAGAGATTTGAATTAGGTGAGTATCAAATTAGTTGATGTTTAATTTAGGAACCAATTAATAATTAAGAAACAACAGCAAAAACATTCCAACAACAACCAGTTTTACAACTGTAAAATACTGTATATGTGACTAAAAAAAGGCTTCAGGACAATAAACTATAGACTATATAACTATAAACTATAGTTTGTGGGAAAAAATATGGTTGTTAGTTATAAAATGCAAAATTAAAGCAACATGATGTAACTTTTGCGGCGCCCCCTGCAGACACACGTTTGCTGAATCTGTTCATCTTCCAGAACAGCTATGAAGTAATAAATACACCACACTCTGCTTTAAAATCTTAATATTTTTGATGTATCCTTTTTATCGGAATAAATGACTTCTAAGTCTGATTCAATTAAAAAATGATTTGTCCCCAGGGGGCAATTCAAGGCCAATAAAGCAGATGTCAAACAAAAAATTAGAATAAACAATAACATACAGGCAGCATTTACATAAGTGTGACGTGTACGTTCAAATGAGTTTGAGTTCCTCACTTTTATGTTACGCAATTCTCAGAGTTTGTACCCAGTCATGAAGATTGATTAATGTTCAGATCTGTGGCAGATCCAAATAAAAATCAAGATTTTTCAGGTTAGTGACCCATCAAAAGTTTTTAATCAAATCCATTTATCGTCTTCAAGTAATAACTTTAAAGTGCTTTAGTAGCATAAAACTCAAAATCCAGTTTCTCGCCTCAAAGTCTTGTGTTTTGTATGCGGAGGCTCTCGCCCATTCTTTTTCCTCTATCACTTGTCATGCAATGCAGTAAAACATCTGCTTTTATCTCCAAACTTCAAATGACCCGACGACGACTTCCCTCAGTGTTTTGTTTACCCCTATAAATATTGAAGCCGTGCAGAAATGTCAGACTTTGTTTTGTGAGCCAGATATCAGCTGCAACAGAGAATCTGGAGTTACTCATAAACATCAATATAAGCTGCGCTTCTGTGGCAGTAAAACCTCTCCCTCTCTAATTTACGACTCCACTCCCTCTAGAAAACAAAGCGCAGCTTCTCGCTGACAAACTGATTAGGTCTGTTAATTATCTGCTTTCATTCCAGGACAAATTACGTGTTCACTTTGTTTACAATTAACTCACAACGCTGAGGCTGTAGTGGCATCTGTTTCCCTGCGCTCTCCAATTCTGTTTGCTTAACAAATGCTTGTCACTGGCTGATGGTTAAGTATATCACAACAGACAGGATAGATAGATAGATAGATAGATAGATAGATAGATAGATAGATAGATAGATAGATAGATAGATAGATAGATAGATAGATAGATAGATAGATAGATAGATAGATAGATAGATAGATAGATAGATAGATAGATAGATAGATAGAACTTTATTAATCCCTTGGGAGTTCCCTTAGGGAAATTATGGCTCCAGCAGCAGTGAAGCACCAAAGACAGCAGGGACACCACAAGGACATACATGTACAGGACACAAACATATGTTTCTATTATTAAATTTATAAATACTAAGGTATATAAAATAAATAGTAAATAGTTAAAAATAAACAGTTTAAATATAATATGTAAATATATAAATAGAATATATAAATAAATAAATATATAATAATAATATATATATATACACAATATGCAATATACAATATATAGTAATAGTGTATGAAGTGTAATACAGTACCTTCATAATGTGCATAGTGGTAGAAGCAATAGAGTAAATATTGCACACATTATTGTTGTTGTTGTGATTATTGCACAGACTTCCTTCCCCGCCGCTCTTTGCTCCCTCTCCTCCCTCCCTGAGTTGAAGAGTTGCTCTTATTGGCCTGTTATTGGCTTGTGTTTTGGTCAACTAGAAGTGGACCAATAGTGTTAAATTATCTATCTTTTTATTACAAATAATAGAATGATAGATTGAATTACGATAAAAGCTGACAGCAAGTTAATCTGCCAGTTCCTTAAACTGCAAATATTGATTTTTAATAAAGTAAAATAAACCATTTTTTTTGGAAATTGTACTTATTGTTTTGCCTAGGAAGGTTTTTCACTAGAAAAATAATCTAACTTTAAGAAAATGTTGTCTTAATGAGAGATTACAGCTTACTTTAAGCCCCACTCAAAAGTAGGGGTACAAGGCAAGAACATTTCTGTACCTGTAGGTTCACACTCTGAAGAAGGTTCCCTCAGGATTACTATCAGATAGGGTACAATCTAGTGAATTAAATGAAAAGGAAAGAAAGTGACTACATTTACAGGCTAGTTTTAGGTATTCTTGCCAATAAAACAATTGCTGACCCCATTAAAAAAAAAATTAAAAAAGAGTATTGGCTTTAGCACTCTTGCCTTTGCAGCAAGAGGTCCCGGGTTCACAACCCGGTTGGAACAAGGGGCCTTCTGCAAGGAGTTTGCATGTTCTCCCCGTGGTGCGTGGGTTCTCACCGGGTACTCCGGCTTCCTCCCACAGTCCAAAAACATGCAGACTTGGGGATTAGGTTAATTGGACACTCTAAATTGCCCGTAGGTATGAATGTGGGAGTGAATTTCCAGGGTGTAATCCTGCCTCTCGCCCTATGTTAGCTGGAGATAGGCACCGGTGCCCCCCCGCGACCCTTAGTGGATAAAGCGGCAGAAAATGAGTGAGTGAGTATTGGCTTATTTTTAGTAGGGTTGTTTTTGCATCTCTTGTCCTATTAACAAAGGTAAAGTGTATTATTATTATTAATTATTTATTTATTTATTAAAAACCACCAGAAATGACAAAATTCTACAAAAATTGAAATAATAACAGTCATGACAACAATAAACAGACACAAAAGTGAACAATGTTTTAATAGTTCCTGCAGTGATGAAAAGTTTTGACAGTTTTTTTAAAAATAAATATAATTTTAAAGTTTGATTCAATAGTATTTTTATAGCATAAATACCTATTTTTACGTTATATTATACCATTTTATTCCACAGCATGGTCTCACATGCGTACCAGATTGGGTCACCACACGTCCATCGTATGCATTTGTTTAATAAACTGCTGCTTCACGTTTTCATGAACATTTTGCTTTAAAATTGTGCTAGACAGGATGTTAGCCAGTAGCAACAGCAAACAATCGCAATATTTTGTGTGGCTTTTGAAACACCAAGTATTGATTATTTTTTTAGCACATTTTTTTTAATTGATGTTACAAATAAACGTGAAACTTTTTGTGGATTTGCATAAAATAAATTGATGTTTCGGTCCACTAGATGGTGCTAAGTGCCCAATTTCACTAGAGCATACAGAGTATATCGCAATATCTGACTTCGCAAATACTCAGTGCATCGCAATATCGCGATAATATCGCATTGTGACATAAATATCGCGTGGCGACTCCCACTCTTACTGAGTTACCGAGGAGCCGCCGCGCACAATGATGATCTACATCTTTGCTACTATCACAACAATTAAAAGTCAACTTCTAACTTCAATAAAAGGAGGAAAAAACTTAAACTCCCATTCGTCCTGTCTCTGTAAAATGTGATTAAAACAAATCTCTAACGGGGATTTGCCAAATTAAAATTCACCATAAAAGGTTATCAAACTTTTCAGTTAATTAAATGCACGCAACGTCTTCTCGACTCTCTCATTATTTGGAAACTTCTGTATGAAGTCAAAAATTAACTCTGCGTCTGGAGCTCTGGAGGTTCACCTCCAGCTGTAAAAAAAATAAATAAATAAAATACACAAACAAAATAAAAATTATTTTCATTCACTGGAACAAGCAACCAACTGCGAGCAGAGCATCTGTGTCTGGTTTACACTTGCACATGTATGAGTGAGTGTGAATTGCCCTGTTATTTTTGCCTGGATGAGGATAATGTTTGCTTTAAGATGCTGTTTTAACAACCTTGAATAAAATTTCATGAAAAGCATAAACACACACTTGAAAATGCAGCAAAAAAAAAAAAAAAAAAAAATCACTCTAATGACCTCTTTTATGAGCTTGCAAACAAATATTTAATGAGCCACGAGCCTCTTCTGCAGGTGTGCAGAAAAACTAGATACAAATTTAGCCAAAAGATGTTGGTAAGAAAGGACAGACTGGTCAAGACTGGGGCACAAACAGATACTTTATGTAGAAAACAAGGTGTGAATCTCACAGCGGCAAAAGAAGAAGCAAAAGACATGAGTGATGTGGGTGATTCCCTCCTGGGCAGCAGCAGCAGCAGCAGCAGCAGCAGCAGCAGCAGCAGAAAGGACTCACCTCTCTGATGGCTGTGCAGAATTCACTCTGGAGGACTTTCTTCAGAGACTGGAGCTTGTGACCGGGGACATCGCCCGACTCCTGCAGCTTCTCCAGCAGCTCGATAGCCCTCGCGACATCTGGAGGAATGAGACGCAGAGAACTCTTCTAAGCGGGCATCAGAATGAGGAGGAACGGTGATTTAAGTGACTTGAAATAATAATATTAATAATAATAATAATAATAATAATAATAATAATGAGAGTCACCTTATCTGTCACTCCATCTTAATCTAATTCCACTATGCCTGTGTCTGAAGTACATGTGAGGAAGAGGAGGATGATGAGAAGGGAATAAATCGGCCTCCGGTGAAAAAGTTCGGCCTATTTACACCTCTGTGTTTTAACAATGATAAAAATGTTGTTATTTTGAAAGCTTAGTACTTTCTCAGGTAATACTTGGTATTAAAAGTTTGAAAACTACTGGTCTAGTGTTTGCTGAGAATCTAACAAAACAAACAAAAATAAAATATCCAGTCAGCAGCAGTTCTGTGGGGATTAATGATATGTTGATGCCAGAGGCTGGAAGACCACGGTCAAACTGGTTTAAAATGATAGAAAGTCAAAAGTAAGTCAGAAAATCACCACAGTTACAGCCTCAAGTAATGGCATACAGCTAACATGAATTCCGTTTGTAGTTGCTACTGTACAACCATGTTTTTTGACAAATGAAGATTTTTAGATTCTTCAGCTTCGGTCTACACACTTTTTGGTCTGCTTCAGTTTGTGGCCACATAGCAAAGTAGCGGCTAGTACTGTTGCCTCACAGCAAGAAGGTGACCGGTTTAAATCCCAGTTCCACCAATGGCCTTACGGTGTGGAGTTGCATGTGTGTACCCTGCCATTCACCCTTGGCTCCCGCGACCCACAACCCTCATGTGGACGATGAAGTGGTAGACAATGAATGAGTGAATTGTTTGCTTCATTCACGTTTTACCTGTTGAAAATCAACTGAAATAAATGAAGACCATCTCTAAAGAGACAACACTTAGCAAATGAGCCCTTGCACCAGAAGTCCACACTGGGTGCCACTCCTGCCACGTTATTAGGCGTACCTAATAAAGTGGCCGGTGAGTGTATGTGTGTTTTGTACTCATGCCAAGTGGGGGAAAAAAGCCTCCATTCAATTGCATTCACAGCACAGCCATGAGAAATGTGCTGGAGGTAATCAATAGGGAGGATAATGGAAATAGACTGAGTGGAGGCCAGCGGTCACAAGACTGAACAGCAATCAAGTCCATGGATCTTTTCCACTGGCTCAGCTCCATGCATGACAATAAAGCAGAGAAGGGGGATAAGTCAGGCGCTCGTTTGGTCGAAGGTTCGCATTATTAATTACGACTGGCACCAGGGGGCGTTATATAAACCATTCGCAATAAACTATAATGTTTAAAGCTGCGGCGTGTAACTTTTAAATACAAACAAACTGTTACTGTTATGCTGTGTTCACACCGGACACGACGCCAATTTGTCATGCAACATTTTTACATACAACATCAATACGCAGATGCAATTCACACGTCGGCTGGGCCTATCGCTCGAGTTGAAATGTTTTCAACTAAGGCGAAAATCGCATTGAAACGATGGCCAGTCACTGTTGAGATTCTTCTATTTGCCAGCGGCCAGACTCCGCTCATAATGAAAGGGAAACATGTCACTTTTGTGTGTGGACACTCAGAGCTGTGCGACCCAAGCTGTTATATGCACTCTAACTCTCGTGGAAACATCGGCATCGAAGAAACCGCCGTCTCGTGTGGTTTCACAACACCACGCGGAGTCAGTTACGACTTGGCGAGTTTCACCGCTCGCTCGTCATGTGAAAGTATCGCTGGAGGCGGTTCTCGTCCGTACGAAGCTCCAGAAGTAAACGGGGAAGCTCAAATTGTGTCCGACCATGGAAACATTTCTTTTTCATGTCAAGATCCCAGACAGTACATGCCAATTTTCATCAGTGAATTCAGTCAGAATGTAATAATATATATTGAATAGCCACCAGGGGGCGACTTCACTTGTTGCAAAAAAGAACACTGTTCTAATGGAAGTCTATGGGAAAAAGAACTTCAACTTCTCACTTGTACTGTCAATAAACGTTTTCCTGATGAGTTAATGGTCTCAATCACTAGTTTCAGCTCTTCTTCAATAAAATAAAATTCGGCACATATGAGTGTGATTGGCAGCTGGTCTCATCCAATAGGAGCCTGGTTACGGATGAAGCCTCTAAGCCATTGTTTATTCTCAACATAACACGATCCAATGAGTAGAATATGACTAAAAATACAATAAAGTGTAATTTAGTGCTCAAAAAACCCAGTCCTCTAGCAGTTTGTCGGGATAAACAACCCGCCTGCCCCGTGCTGCAGCTGTATACACACAAACGCTCCCTCAGCTACGTCTGATAGTTTTGCTTGGCAGAGCCTGTTTATAAAAGAAGGACCCAACAAACAAGAAATGTTTGCAAAAGACCGAACGGAGGCAAAAATAGTAACATCAACAAGAAAAGTCACCAAAAATGAGGCACTGCAGCATCACGTTTGAGGCCGTGACTCTGCATTTCCTCTAATTAGCCTGTTTGAGTGACTCGTCCAGCTTGGTTGATTAATTTCTTGCCCTCTGAAAGTGGCTTGTTGAGCAGAGATGAATAATGGAGGGAGAAGGAAATGATTGTTCCTTCACCCTGGAACAGATTGGTTTGCTTTGTTGGTGCATGTACAACATGACTAATGCGGTGAAGACGGATGTTTTCTACAGATTCATCTGTTCATCATTTATTGATTCGACAATAGTTGTGGTCTATAAAAATGATTCATTAGTTCTACAGAGACATCGTCAACGTGTTTGGCCAGAATAATAAAAATTAAAACATATTTTACACTTAAAAACAAAATTTATAAATCAAGTCCAGAAAATGTATCGTTAGCCAGTATGAATCTGCTGATATGAGCCTAAAAATGTTTGTTTAATAAGTTGTGTTATGATTTTCATTTGAATTAATTATGATTATGTTTATAAAAGTGTAAAATATCTGGCCTCAGTTGTAATACCGACTATTTTAGAAGGAAACGATGTAAAACTTTTAAATATTGATGGATATATTGCTATTTGGGCATTTTTCTAAAATTTCATTTTCTGATGATTCTTTCACCTTTTTTTCCACACTAAAAGTTGAAAAAGTGTTTTTATTGCAATGTATTTAAGTTTTCTTGTTTATTTGACATTATGTGCCAGAACACCCACGTCACATTTAACTGACAATTGTGCTGCTAATGTACACAGACTCTGATTGTGCAAATAAAAAACAGCATCAGAAAAATATAACCTTCCACAGCTTTTTGCCTGGATTCAGTGCAAAGTAACATAATATATCAAAAGAGATATGCTAATACAACTAATCCATTAATCTAACAATTATTTAGGTAAATATTTTTTTTAAAAATAATTTTTCAAGAAAAACACCAGAGATGATCCTCTTAAATGTCACAATGTGCTGCTTTTCCAATACTTTGTAACATTTAAAGAGCAAAACAATCATTTGTTTGGCCAATAATTAAATAATAATTGTAATTAGGGTTGCAACAAATAATCAAATATTATTTAAATGGCTTTACTTTTACCTAAGTGCCTACAGGACAAATAACAGCAGTTTTTGTATGAAACACAACAGTGACTCTTTGTCACCGTCAACCTCCTACCAGTGTTTGTGTCACAGAACACAGTGATAAACACAAATTGTATTTCCAGATGTGACACACGCTCTGTCTCTCCCACACACACGCACATACACTGATAGAATTCTGTGTATTTGAATTAAAGCAGAAGAGATTCTGCTGTTCGCAGACCTTTGGGAGCAGAAAAGAGAAGTCGCCTCAAAACTGCCTGTGTGAAATAAATAAGGCCACAAAAAATGGAATGTGAAATATATGAATGTTGGTTTTATCACATTTCACTTTTCAACTACAAATGACGACAGTGGGAACAGGGATCCACTGTGCTGTGTCATTAAGAAGTGAGGATCTTTATTGATCGGGCTGAACTTGACAATCGGGCCATAAATCAGACGTCTCATGTGAGGATGCCTTTGTGAGGAAACGTTCTTTTTAAAGGACTTCAAAAGGTAACAGACAAATTAAATAAGTCAATTCAAACTAATCAAGTTATCCAAATGTAACTTCTTTACTTCAGTTTGAATGAAGTTAATTCAATTGTTTTAGGTTTTTCCAACAATTTTCTTTTTCCAGTGCAGGTCTCTGTGTATAAAACCAAAGCCAATGTTAAGTGTGACTGTCATGTCTTTATAGTAACATACAGTGTAAAAAAAATTTAATTATGTCAATTGGTAACGCACAAACTAATAAATTATCTTCATACAAGTTGCTTACTTTACTTTGGATGAGACTAAATAAGTTGTGTTAAAATATAAGCTCATCAACACTTTTATGTTTCAGCTGGTCGGTTTAAATAAAGATAAAATAATAAACAAAGGCCATATTATTGTACCAGTCTTCAACGGGAACATTTAAGTTATTGTTTTCAACTCAAAATCACAATGTCAAACAATACATTTACCAAATCACAAATCCTGTCATTTAATTGTTCTGTTTTTGATTGTCCTATGTTTTATGCCAATTTGGAAAAAATCTAATTCATACATGTTAAAAATTGATTATATTTTGACGTTCACATCTTTAACTCTCTCTCTCTCTCTCGCTGTCTCTCTCTCTAGTCATTGAGCATTAGCAGTGTAATGTCGCAGTTTCAGTTAAAATTTATCAAGTTCAGTGCTCAACTATTAGTCTCGACCCATGATTTGACAAAGACTGATCAACCAGAAGGATTAATCAGCCTTTGTGCTTTGCAGAAAACGAGGATTGGTCAAATTTGTGGAAATGTTACGGTGATTAGGCAGAAATGCGAGGTTGTGGCCAGTCAACAAACCAACCAACCTACCTGCCAACTTTTTTATCTACCAACGAACCAACCTACTAATCTTCTTGCCTACCCTCCCACCAACCAACCAGCCAACCAACCGACTTACCTACCTACCTTCTTATCTACCTACCAACTAACCTACCAACATTCCTACCCACCAACCCCCCCAACCATCCAATCGACAAACTAACCAACCAACTTACCTAACTACACTCTTATCTACCTGAAGTACAAACTAACTTACCAATCTTCCTACCTACTCTCCCTCCCACCAACCAATTGACAAACCATTCAATCAACTTACCTACCTACCTTCTTATCTACCTACCAACAAATTTTCCTACCTACCCTACCACCAACAAACCAATCAACAAACTAACCAACGTACCTATCAACCTTCTTATCTACCAACCCACTCTCCAATAAACTTACCTACCTTTTTCCTGCTACAGGAATTATAGCTTTAATAAGAGTAAATCTTATATTTCCTATCAGATATATATCAAAAAGCAAAGCTGCACAGTTTGGATTCACTGAAAGTTTAAAGTCTAACCTACAGTGACACCCTTGTAACAACTGAATTAAAACAGCTCGAAAAGCTCATACATCAGTCAAAATATATCAGGTTCTGTTGCAGTAAACAGCACAGTGAAACACAATGAAGATTACAAGACAAGGGTAATTGTAGGTGTCCACGCAAAAATGAATAAGAGGCAATGATGTATTGTCGCTCTTTATCTCTCACCGAGCAGTAGAGGTGGTAATGAAACATCCGCTGCCACCGAACTGGCACATTTCACCTTTAAAGCTTCCCGTCAGTTCTAATCTGAGGCTCAGAAAATATGTTGGGAGCTCTTTCTGCTTCGCTGTTATGCAGTTTTTCATTCACATGGTGTTACAAATCAAGGTGTTGTCTTATCGCCGCATGAAAACAGGCTTGACGAAGTGGCGCACGTCTGAGCAATTATTTCCACCACATATAACACGAGTGCATAAAAATATCTCTACATTTTGTTTATGTCTTTAGCTCTACACTGCGAGGAAACCATTTAAAGCTGCAGTACGCGGGATCGCTGGAAGAATAACTGATTTTCACGTTTCAGGATGTTACATAATGTAATGGCATTTTGAGATTGATTGTGACAATGACGAGATGCTATATCTCCATCTCTGAGAGGCTCCGCCCATACTTTTTTGGGGTTTATTTTAGAAATGGACATTCTTCTTGGATAGAACATGATTTTGTTGATTATTTTCCCATTTTGAAGGAAAGTAGATGCTAAACCTGGTGCATATGAGTGTGACTGACTGCTGGTGTCACCCAATAGGAGCCCAGTTGTAGGTGATGTCTCTGATGTTCCTGTTTCAAAAACCGACGCTGGTCACATCTCAGATCTCAAGGCTTTACTATAGAAGTTTGTTTGCATTTTCCGGCAGCTTGAAATTGCATAAAACCCAAGAAATTGCTTTTTTTTTCTCCTGCTATTTACTCTCACTCACTCATCTTCTACTGCTTTATCCTCCACATGAGGGTCACGGGTGTCGCTGGTGCCTAATCCCAACTGACATTGGGCAAAAGGTGGGTCACACCCTGGACAGGTCAACAGTCCTTCACAGGGCCAAACACATAGAGACAAACAACCATCCACTCTCCCATTCACACCTACCGTCAATTTATAGTACAGTGTCCCATTGGCCTAATCCCCAAATCTGCATGTTTTTGGACTGTGGGAGGAAACTGGAGTTCTGACCAGATTGCCAACCCTGGTTTCTGCTATTTAGGTCTGCAGCTATCAAATATTTTGAGTATTCTATCAAATATTCCATCAATTCATCGAGTAATCTGATAAAACATACTTTCACTTTGCTGCGTTGGTTCGTTTTCACTGTTTTCACTGTTTTCGGTCCCAGCACGTATCATGCTAAAAAGAATCCGTGCAAAACATGAGCTTTAAGTTTAATTAAACGAGGCTTCGAGGCAGAGGAAATTCCTCTATCATTTTTTGTAATCGAGTTACTCGAGGAATCGTTTATATATAATTGTTTGAAATATTTAAATTAATAAATAATATATGAATGACCTGGGATTGTCAGGTCCCAGTCAACACTGTTTGCTTTGATCAGGCAGCATTGCCAACTGCTGTATTCCTATTTTCTTTGTTTTCTTCAGTACTATCTATTGATTTATCATTATCTGAAACCAAACAGACCATATGATTTGTGCAAATTCCCTCTGCACCATAAACGGAGTGTACACTGCATTCATCCTAAAACCTTCAATTAAATATTCAAATAGAAAACAAGTGCAGTAACAACAAATATATGCCGTTTTATGCAGAAGTCTTTATGCAGAAGCCTTTATGCAGAAGCCATTAATCTGTGCCCTCCGTGTCAAAGTGAGCCGTCAGAATGGCTTTGGCCAATCATGTGCAAAACCCGAAGGGTGGCGCAGTGACAAGTGATTGTGCTCCGTGACGCTGCGGCTGAAACGACTGCAGGGGATCACAGTTATGTCACATTTATGGACATTATTCCCTCGTCAGATGTGCAGATATACAGTATTACGTACCGCATTACCTCACGGTAAAGCAGGGAGTGAGACGGCGGGAGAGAGACAGAGCGATGGTTGACTTTGTCCTCTCTGATAGCACTGACATAACCACAGACAAAGAGCGCACTCAGTTTACACGTTCAGATGTGGAGAGACACTGACAGAACAAACGAAGCGTGGTTCATGTGCTCAACACCAACACGGTGAGCCTGTTAAATGCACAGTCTATGATTAGCTTCAGCCGGAGGGGAAGCAGAAAGACGTGATCCCATCCTTGATTAGCCAACTCTGCATGAACCTGCAGGATTCCACACATTTTCCAATATGCCATGAATAAATAAGAACAAAACTTTTAATGAAGCCAACTATTGACTAGTTATTCTCAAGAAACAACTGTGTTATGCAAATTTACATTTCTACTAGTGCAGAGATTAATATTGTAGTATTATACCTGTACAGATATAAAAGTGTTACAGGTTACTTAAGGCATCAGTGACTATAGAGGACGTTCAAACACCTTTACATCATTTTAATAGTTGAGTTCAGTTTTCTTTTCTGCAAACAAATCCATTAAATATTAAAAAAAGGAAGACTATTGGGACCACTGTATTATATTAAGGGTGATGTGCTATATAACAGTTACGTCACAGTGATGTGATTCCTGTGATAATCACTTCATTGCAAGACAGTAATCAAACAATGCAACACAAATTGTGTCAAAATTTGCCTAAAAAGGTGAAAGTCCTCTTCTTCTGAATTCAATTGTTGGGAAAATCTGTTGAGAGGTCAATATTCTTTAAATTCAAATAGGGCTGAAAGAATTACTAAATTAATTGTCAACTATTTTGATAATCATTTTGAGGGTTTTTTATTTTACAAAAAAATATTTGTAATTTTTACAAGTTTTCAGTTTTATTCAGCTTCTTAAATTTGAATATTTACAGGTTTATTTGCTTCAGATAACAAAAAAATCACTTCACAATTAGATATTTATTCAAAATCGTTCAGCCCTAACATGTAGTCTCTTCCGATATATATCAACAATAGAAGCAACCAATAAGCTAGTTCATATTTTTATTTTATGTACAGGCTTCTGCCTCCATCAACCACATGTAGTTTACACTCCGACCACTAGTTGGCAGCAAAGTTATTCCAGTACGATTCTTGTGGAATATGTATGTGTGGAATAAGCGTCAACCGACATAAGTGGGATACATAAGCCACGTTGGCTGCATTCAGACCGTAAGCGTTTTGAGGCGACTTTGCAACAATTTTAAAGGGCAATTCCAGTATTTTTCAACCTGGGCCCTATGTTTATAAACATGGGTGTGTGTGTGACTAGTACTTTAAAGTTTAAAGTTTAAGAATTAGTCCAGTAGATTGCCTTGGACAGCAGCCGCGACAGGCATAAATGGCTGCACTGTAATCTTATGGGGCAATCGCGCCATTCTGAGTTATATCAATATAAAGTGCTTATTCTCACCAATAAATGGCTGGAATTGTAACTGTAAAAGACAACATTACCGGGGCAGTAGTGTCACTCAAAGGGAATATGGCATTTTAGTCGTTTTCCTGCCATACTTGTTTCTGTAACTCAGTAACTTTAGCAGTTCGAAAGCAGCCACCATCGAAATGGCGACTGCAGACCCTGTGGTCAGCAAGGAGCAATGTTGATTGTGTCCATTTGTAACGCCACAAGCCACAACTTCAGCGTTTCCATATCCCACAATGGAAGTCTGTGAAAGCTACGTGTGGTGTGGGGAGACATTTTGTTGTCAAAGTCGGGAAAATAGCAAAAACAAGCTCTTATTTTTAAAATTCAAATCCAAAACTCTTTCTGTACTCCAGGACAAACTCGTCTCTCCAACTCTCACTCTGCTCTGGTAATGTTACCAGACTCTTACCGTACAATAACAATTTATTTTGCCATTTATTGGCAAAAAACAAGCACTTTTTATGGATATAACTGAGAATGGTGCAATTGCCCTGTAAGATTACACCGCGGATGCTGCCCGAAGACCAATTGGACCACTTCTAAAACTTTTTGTAAGTACTATTCATGTACACACATTTATAAAAATGGGGCCCAGGTTGAAAAATAGTTCCCCAGAGTTCCCCTTTAAGGCTGGTGAACTGGGATTTAGTCCACCACTTCTACATAACAAGTGTGTCCTAGCCAATCATACACTAGCCTTCATGTCCCCGTCTACCTGACAGTTATGTCTCCCTGTCTGTCCCCTTTTTTGTCCCGACTACCTGCTTTTCTCTGTCATACTGAGCCGTTTTCTTTTTTTAAAACAGCACCGCTAGAATTCACAGGCTTCCTGACCTAATTACTCTGTCACTGGAAATGCAGAGGAGGGAAATTAGCTTATTGCCTTTGGGGTTTTATTTTATTGTACTGTATTGACTTTAATTTAGACCTAAATACCCAGCGTGTTATGGTCCAGATGTTTGCAACCTCTGTGCAGGGTTTGCATGTATAATCCACGAGCTCAAACCTTAACAGTGACAACTTTTTTGCCAAATTTAGCTCATCTCCAAGGCAAACGGGCAGACAGCAATTAGGTTGTTCTCACTGTGCAGTTTGACAGATTATTCTGCAAAAGTTGTTATATTAGAAAAGTGGAAAGTGCCTTCCTTTCTTTCTCTCTCTCTCTCTCTCTCTCTCTCTTTATCTGCCAAAAAAGTAGAGAAAAACAAGATTAAGACATAACAGTCGTCAGTGGAAGATCATCGGTATAAAGTAATGCACCGTGTGATGACACCAGCAGAGATTCCACCACCAATTAATTTCCCCCTGGTGTATATGTGATGAGGTCATTCTCATTAGTGAAACTTACCGATTCCATTAGGTATAATGCAACTTCTGTTTTAATGATGTGACTATCAAGACTCTGTCTCTGTCTCTGAGCGAAGCTTCAAAAAGTGTTAGCGATGGAAGCGTAATATTTATAGGGCCTCGCTAATTAAAAAAAAAAAACAAAAAAAAAAAACACAACCACTAACGTTAAGCTTAAAAGATGCATTAAACTCGCTTTTCTTTTCTAATAACCCTCGCTTTTTATTTTATTTATTTTCTAAAACATTCCAAACAAAGAATGAATGTGTCATCATATTTAGAGAATAAACAAAAAAGGTGCCTTTAAGTGTTGTAGTGTTTTGCAGAAAATAATTAAAAAATTTGTCTAATAGCTTTGGGTTTATGAGTGATGAGGTACTCCTACTCCGGCTGTGTTCATTAGATTTAAACGACAAACATGTATATGCTTTTTTTAAAAGCAGGTAGGGCTGCAATGAATATAAATTGATCGTCAACTAGTTTGATAACCGATTTCACAGATTTAGAGGGTTTTTTTTAATAATTAAAACAAGCTTTCTGATTTTTCTTAAATGTAAGTAGTTTCTTTGCTCCATTTGACAAACAAATCATTGAGGTTTGTAAACAAAACACGAAACATCTGAGAATATTATCATTTCCGGGTTTGGGAAACGGCAATGAACATTTTTCATAATTTCCTCAAATTTTATGGGCCAAACAAATATTCGATTAATCGAGAAAATAGTCGTTGGTAGCAGCTCAAAGACCAGGTAAAGCTGTTTCGATTGACAGCAGAGGAGTTTGCCTTCCTGATTTTTTTCCATATAATGAACTCGCCATAAAGCAAAACGTGAAAATACTGCAAAAATTCAGGCACCGCATTTGATATCGATTCATTTCGTCCCTCGTTCAAACTCAACAGCAAGTGGACAATAAAAAAAAATGCTGCTTGAGTGGGGCTCAAAAGAGATGCAGGGTCAGCAATTTGACGGATTAATTAGAGCCGAGGACTAAGTGTGGGCATCTCTCCATCACTGCCATAATATCATCACAGTCAGAGGCGATGAAACTGGCCAAGTCCGTCATTCTCACTGAAGAAAACCATTTGACCACAGGGTGGATTTGACTCCCCATGTTGAAAACACAACATGGGGACAATTGTTTGAAAGGGAGTACAAGGAGACAGAAGGACGGCTGGGAATACACAGAAGAATTTCTATTAAAATATGAATCAAATTAGTTCAGTCTATAAAGAGAGCAGCACAGCACCACAAGACAATCAAACAAAAAGATGAAGCTGCATGTTTAATGTGAGTTCAGTCAGAGTGAAAGGAAAACAGCACAAACCCTTTCATTTTCAATGGAAAATAATTAAAAACGAGTCTAGAACATCTACAGTTTACTGATTTATTTTGTCGCTGTATTCTTCACAGGAAGAAAATGTACATTGGACATTATAGATGGAAATAAACATTTTATGGCGTGAATCTACAGACAGACAGACAGACAGACTATAAACTTTAGTTACAAAAACTGTGTCCAAGTTAAGGGCCAAACCAGGTCAAATAATATTTTCAGAATAAAATTCAGAACAAACCATATAGATAAAATAAAGAAAGAATTCCGAAATTTATATTATATAATATAATGTGAATGCAATTAATATTTTGCAATTCATTTTTTCCCCCATAAAATACGTTTAAAAGATTTACCCGTGGAATAGACTCAGAAAAGGTTAAATATTAACATTGGGTGACAGTTTCAAATGTAGCACAATGGTAAATAATATGGGGCAATTCATTTATCTTAGATAATTATTTGCTGTACTAAATAATACTAAATCATTTTTGGTTCCGGCTCTGCGTTCTCAAAGTCAGTATTAAATTGATTTATTTATTCATTTATACGGGCCAGGTATTATTATGTGTCAGTGGAGGAGCAGGAAAGACATATAACCTTGAGGGCCAAATGCAGTTGTATGGCGGGCCGGATGTGGCCCCCGGGCCTTGAGTTGGACACATGTGGTAATTGCAGTTGATCAAATCAGATTTGCATGCAACCTGTTTGTTTTTTGTTGTCCATTCTTCCAAAAACAACGTGGCTAAAATCTGGACATGCGGATAAATATCCGTACCACTAACAAGACCAGACTGAAAGTACAGGATGTGCTGCAGTTTGATTGAAGTCGAGCTTCTAATGTTTTGCTGCTTCCTGTGGAAAACATATCTTACATTTTAGTGAGCTGGCTACACGAACCGACTGCAACAATTCCCTCGACTCTCGTCTCTCTCTCACTGGAGGCTGTGGTAAGGTTTTCATGCTAACAAGGGTTAGAGATAGACATAAAAATAACATAAGGAAACTTAAGTTATTCCTGGAAGGAACAAAGAAGCTCATAACAGTGTTAAAGCTCACAATTGGCCCACACAAACCAAAGTTTCTTACAAAAATAATAAAATAATGCAAAAAAAAAACAAAACAAAAAAACACCAAAAACAAAAGGGAGACGTTTTGCAACTGACATTGTCTGTGTGGCACAATTCCCCGATGACTCATTTTCTTCAGTGTTCTAACATCAGGCTGGCTGAGTAAGAAAAAAAGGTCATCCTTATCATTTGCATTTACAGAAAAAAGGGACAGAGCTGAATAAAACCCACAGTGACAGAACTCCATGATGGTGTGGGGAAGTGTCCCAATTAGTCTGTTTATAATAGTGGCAGAACAAAGTGGGATTCATATTCGGAGCTTAAAAATGTCAAGTTGCAAAAATAAATAAATAAGTAAACGCACCAATCTCAATAAACACGTCCACATCACAAAACTGAGCTCCTCCTTATGATTTCAATCTCTGCAACCTGAAGATCCTCTTCTCAAATTCTGACTTTGAGTATCGATTGAAATGCCATTATTTCAACTCAGGAAAGGTTTGGCCGACCTTTCATTGACTCTGCTTCCACCTTTGTAATTAGAAAGTCGCTTTGTCGATGTCACGCACGCTGGAGCAAACTGTCCCGAGAAGGCCTCTGCCATCTGCCGCAGCCACTTCACCCCGGATGTCCTCGGTGCTCTTGGCAATTCTGCTGCCAGTGCCAAAACTGAAATAATCCCACCACGAATGACTAAAAGTGGACGACTGTGTTTTACCAAATAAAGACAGCAATGATCTCCTTGAAGCTCAGCAAATAAATCACTCCTCGAAGGTTAACGTTGCTGCAAGAGTCTGTGGTGTAAGTCGTCATACTTTTATACCCCATGTCCGCTGGTCAAGAAAACGATTTAATCATAGGTTTAAACTTAAAAAAAAAAAAAAAACCTCTGGGAATGAATTTAATCAACATTCACTCACAGGTCAAATGACTCTGCAATAGTTTTTATAGACTACAGCTCCGATTGGCAGGAAGGAAAACGAATATGTTAATTTATTCTGTCTCCTGTGTTTTTTGCTTGCCATGTGCCATTTCCTGTGCAATGCTACAGCAGGCAGCGCCGTTTGTGAAAGCCGTTTTAAAAATTTGGACAGCGCCCCACATCATATATCTATTCAACTCTCTAAACCAGGGCCCTGTCGCCTTATATTTTTATTTTACTTTCAATATTTCAATCAAGTGGCACCTTTCCACTGCATAGCTCCAGCACGACTTGGCACGGCTCAACTCTACTGGTTTTTTTGCTTTTCCGTCTGTGATAGTACCTGGTTCTTTTTTTAGTACCTGCTCTGTCCAGGTTCCTGGAAGAGTCACGAGCGCGACGTCCGACACAAGAATCAAAGCGAACGATGGCGAGCTGCAGATCAGTTAAAAAGACTTGAAAATCCTGGAAACATGCGTTTTAATGTGTAAATATTAAACAGGTAGGATATTACACTTATTTTTCCTCAAGAAATTTCAGGTGGTTCTTAATGTGTTTTGTAAAAAGATAGTTTATTAAATGTAAAACAAATTGAGTTCTTATTGTTTATAGGTTACTATGCTATTATTTTACTGGTCCAGTGCACGTCTGTCTAATAGCTTTGGGTTTATGAGTGATGAGGTACTCCTACTCCGGCTGTGTTCATTAGATTTAAACGACAAACATGTATATGTTTTTTTTAAAAGCAGGTAGGGCTGCAATGAATATAAATTGATCGTCAACTAGTTTGATAACCGATTTCACAGATTTAGAGGGTTTTTTTTAATAATTAAAACAAGCTTTCTGATTTTTCTGCTGCTTAAATGTAAGTAGTTTCTTTGCTCCATTTGACAAACAAATCATTGAGGTTTGTAAACAAAACACGAAACATCTGAGAATATTATCATTTCCGGGTTTGGGAAACGGCAATGAACATTTTTCATAATTTCCTCAAATTTTATGGGCCAAACAAATATTCGATTAATCGAGAAAAAAGCGAACGATGGCGAACTGCAGATCAGTTAAAAAGACTTGAAAATCCTGAAAACATGCGTTTTAATGTGTAAATATTAAACAGGTAGGATATTACACTTATTTTTCCTCAAGAAATTTCAGGTGGTTTTTAATGTGTTTTGTAAAAAGATAGTTTATTAAATGCAAAACAAAGGGAGTTCTTATTGTTTATAGGTTACTATGCTATTATTTTACTGGTCCAGTGCACTTGAGATCAAATTGCACTTTATGTGGCCCCTGAACTAAAATGAGTTTGACACCCCTGCTTTAAAATCTTCCTCATCACCTCTAATTAGTGGACAATGTCTGAGAGCCTTAGTTGTACGAGCCTAAAGGAGGCAGGTTGAAATATAAGTAATGGCAGCTTGTCCGCACAGCTTTAATCCTTCAAATGCCTGGTGTGACTGAGAGCATGTGATGGCAGTGAGGTCTCTCCGAGGGAGGAAAAACATGGTGCTGCAGTTATTATTCCCCTTCAGACGGGCAACACGCTACGTTGAAAAGAAACCGCTTGGCTCACCAAAGCGTGCCCACGGAGAAGCACGGGAGTCATGCCTGAAGAAGCTCTTCGCTGAGGTCCACCACCTTCACCACAGTTGGGCTCATGGACACAGGTGGACGCGGTCCTGATGCTACAGATGTTGTCATTCCTTTAACTTGTCATCTAGTGATGAAAAAAGACTTTAAAGCCTCTTTCACTCTAAAACTTTGAACATTTAACCCGCTAAACATTGGCCAAGCAAGTTTCACGAGAGGTTATGTCACATGTTGGTACTAGCATTTATGTGATTGGCATTAAAATGTCCAGCGTGTAGCATTTAACCTTTTTTTCCTTCTGAGAGCAACTTTAACAAAATTTGACTAACATTAATTCTCGGGGCTTATTTCAATCCAAACAAACTGAATGAGCTCGTTTTTGTCCACAACTCACATTTTGCTTTAAACATAAGAAAAAAAATAGTATTTAACTCACCTCCGTGTGCATTTGGTATTTTCTGCATGCACTTCTTTCTAGTGTATCACACACTATTAAATTCAAATATTAATGCTGTCAAAACAAAACAATGAATATGCAAACACTGACAATATGGCATAATATATTCACTTTTCATTTTGTTACTATCTGCCTCTACATCCTACAGCTGTCTGTAAGATGTAGACTGGCGACTTGTCTTATATTCTTTGTGTGAATAGTATGATTTTGGCCTTTTACTGATCTGAGCAGTTGTTGCGGTCATTTCACACCACCATTCTCTCATCAACCTGACAGCTGCACAACTGTTTGAGTGGCAAGTACGGTAATAATTTAGTGTTATCAGGAGGCGGGACACATGAGTTTGATTGGATAAAAACCTGATTGGATGAAACCTTTTGACTTGGAGAAGTTTAGAGAAGTTTTATTGGCAGGGACTGTTGCTTGAAAATAAAAATTTGCTTTGCAGAGCATTAAAAGTGAACATTTTATATGCACTTAAGGGGTAAGGGGCTTGCTTTTTTTGGGGCCGCCATCTTGAGCCAAGATTCCCACAGCACATGCATTTTGTATTTTGTACACAAACGACATAAACCCAATGCATAGCAATGAAGAAGAAAGAGCGCGGGTACAGAGAGTGGGAGAGAATTGTGGACTCGGGTCTGTGAAGGCCACAAATCTCCCTGACGTGCTTGGGAGCTACGTTGCTCTAGAGTCTCACCATTAAATATCACTAATTTCCATTCATCCTCATCCGCTGGACGTTTAGTACCCTGCAATAAATCTTGTTGTGCCTCGTGTTACTCATTCCCTGATAATTGTGTTTTTTGACCGACGGTAAGTGTGATAACATCCACAACGCACTCAGTGTTTCACAAAGTCACGTGTCCAGTGGCGATTGTTGTAGTTAAATGCCAGCTCCACAGAGAACGCAGCCTGCTTATGTGATGGGAACAGAATCCATCGTCCTTGATAGAGCACTACTTGAGCCTTATCCCTGTCATTTCCTCTGACAACAACAGGAAGAGCTGTGTTTTCATCCCACCGTGACCCAACGAGTCAAGTGGGAGCTCTGGAAATGAACATCCCTGTCTGTTTCCTCCCTGCAAATGCTCGACAAACACGAGCAGCCAAAGCCAATACACCCGGCATGACACAAAACTAGCTTTTCATTAGCAATTATAGTGTTTTCGCCAAAGTGGCAGGAGCTGAGGAAAAAGAGCCGATAATGCTGCGTCTCTCCCGCGTTAAACTATCATTACGGCGACTTCTCCTCGTGCGTTACAGCTGACAGCTGCTGACTGGTCAAATATATGGTTCATGCCCCCCAGCGTACAGACTGAGGTCACGTCTGACTGAGTCACTGGCCCAGAAAGATCTGATAAAAAGGCTGCTGGCTTACATTTTATCAGTTTAAACCACAAACCCTTTGTGTAACTCTATATGTTGTGTGCTAAATTGGTAAGCACTCTCATCTGTTTGCCTGCTGCAATCTTATTTTATTAACTCTGCATCGGTAAAGCACTTATGCGCGCAACAGATTGTGCATCAGTAAAGCTTGGCTGCCCAGAGGCTATAAACTTTAGCTGAGAACAAATTGCAATTGAGCCGATGGACAAAAAATCTAATTCTCTTCTCTCCATGGAAACTGATCAATAAGGACTAATGACTCTGAAATCCACAAATAAGTGACAACTGTCAAATTACTTCCTGCATAATAAGTCATGCTCTCCATGCCTGATATTAATAGTCTCCTCTTGAAGAGACTGGGGAGCTGATGCTAGCCTCAGAGGAAATAGCTAGAAGGTGTCTCCTTTCTCTATATTTAATTTGACAGCATCCATTTCCTATGCAAGGCTTGTGCAATATTACGTCTCACCAGCAGACAGTGCTGTGAATTTTTTAGTTGCTAACTAAAAATAGATGCAGGGATTTAAAGTGCTTCTCAGGAATGTATAAGGGAGGCTTTGTATTATTATTATTATTTTTTTTTAAATCGTCTGGTGGACTCTCATGGGACATGTAGGATTGCTGGAGGATTTGTTTAGTGTCCTGAAAGTTACTGTGGGATTAAAGCTGCTTCCTTGAGGTTGACAATATGAATTAATTCACCCGAGAGGCTTTGAGATCAGAGGATAGCCAAATGTGTGTTTATGTCACATGGGATGAAACTGCTTAATCAGTAAGAGTGGAGTCACTTTCACAATCCGACGGGGGGGCGGACATGCAGTGTTTACAAACCCATGTCCGCATAACAAAGCGAGAACCCAAAGATCACAAGATGAACCATGGGAAATCTAACCAAAGACCAACAGCCATTTTCTTTCGCAGACAACGAAAGATTCAGATGGTTAGTAAACACGCTGGAGCCAAAATATGAAATCCCTTCTCAGATTTACAGCAATTAAAAAGACAAAATATCATCATCACAGTATCGCAGTATCACATTTTTATTCATATATTCCACGGATCATAGACACAATCATGATATCACTGTCGCTACTGTACTGTTAATATCGCACTGAGGACAATGTCAAGGTGGATACTATCAAAATGTCACAATAAATATGGATATTATCAAAATATCGCAATTAATAAATAAATATGGATATTATCAAAATATCGCAATTAATATAGTATTGTGGATACTTTCAAAATATCGCAATTAATATAGTATTGTGGATACTTTTAAAATATCGCAATAAATATGGATATTATCAAAATATCGCAATTAATATAGTATTGTGGATACTTTCAAAATATCGCAATTAATATAGTATTGTGGATACTTTCAAAATGTCACAATAAATATGGTATCGTGGATACTAATATCGCAATAAATATTGTGTGGTTGATCCAATTACAATATTGCAATAAATATTGTGCAGCGATAGTTTTCAAATATATAAATCATATGGTGGATGCTATTAAAACATCGCAATAAATATCGTCTGGTGGATAGTATCACAATAGCTTAATAAATATGCAGTGGTTAGTTTTTAAATATAGCAATTGAAATCATATGGTGGATACTATTACAATAAATATACAGTAGATCACAATATAGATAACATCTAATGTATGATGATTTATATATATATAAACATAAGTAAATATTGTATGGTGATACTATGACAATAAGTGACAATAAGTACAATAAGTAACTGATACCACAAATATCACAGTAGTAAAGCATCACAATAAATATTGTGATTAGTATCAAATATGACAATAAATGCTAAATATATATCGTACTGTCACAACGCTGTGACAGTACTGTGGAGCTTTCACCGCGGTATTATCGTAGATTTTGATAAACAAATGAGGATGTGAAGATATAATTGTTTCAATTTACATGTTTCCTCTGACAAGGAGATTTAAAAAAAATTAAAAAAAAGACTCGCTTCCTCTTCACATTCCCAGTGAACTTGTTCAATCCGAATCACAAAAGTTGTCCCCAAAGTGGATTTTTTATTTTTCCTGCAGCCTGAAGCGTTTTTGTTTACAGATGAAGAGGCAGGAGGAGGAGGAGGAGGAGGAGGATGAAGGGACAACATCACCCGAGGAGGAAGAGGAGAGGAAAAGAAACGCGGCGCAGAAAGTAGAAGATTTACAAACGCTGGATCTCAGCCCATGGTGCCATGAAACTACGAAGCGAACGCAAACGCTGAAGGAGAATAAACACCGGAGTCTAAAGCGGATGATCGCGGTTGCCAGGTCTGAGCCGAAGTTTCACCAAATTAGAGGGAAAATAAAAGGAAAAACAGCCAAGTGGTGACACAAACACAATGCGCGAAGCTCCGCGCGCCTTACCTCGATCCAGAGTGAGCGGTTGGACCACAGTCGCCATGTCTGCTGTTGACTGGAGACGGGAGACAGGAGACAGGAGACAGGAGACAGGAGACAGGAGAGGAGCTGCAGCATCACACACACACACACACACACAAGAGAGAGAGAGGGAGAGAGAGAGACAGGGAGGGAGGGAGGGAGTGGCTTGGAGGAGGAATAATCTACCTCCATCCTCATCATTTTCATAATGTCGCCATCACCTGCTGTTGTTTGCACATGAAGGAGAAATAAAAATGTACATTTTGGCACCTCAAGGCCGAACAAGCTGCGTTCGAAACAGCGTTTTATGATTTTGCCTTAAATGTAAGGGGGGGGGGGGAGAAGGATGAACAATAAAGAATAAATAAATGAAGAAGAGAACAAAAATAGGCAACAACAGAACTAACTAAAGCAAAGGCAGATGAACAAACATATAACGAAATAAGTTTTGTTTTATGTATTATATACTGTAGTATGGGTGGAAATCACAGAGTACGTCACAATACGATACATGGTCCACGATAACATTAATATTTTGATATAACGATTCTGTCACAATCAATATATATATTGTGTATATACATATATATAGATACATAGACACATATATATACAGTGTTCATAGATATATATATAGTGCACTTAGGATTCTGTCACTATACACAATATATTGATTGTGACAGAATCGTTGTAAGTGCACGATTTCTCTATTTATTCACAACATGGAGAACAAAGTCTCTGTATTGAACGTGGATGGAGCATCTCTTAACGCACATTTTTCCACCATTATTCCGCTGTAAACTCCAGGTTCTTCAGCCAGGCAACTTCCACCCAGGTTTCCCCTCACTCATTTGAGCAGCGCCACCGTGAGGAGGCATCAAGTAGTGACACCCTGTGAGTGAAACTGGCAGGAACTCATTTGTTAATTAAAATATCGATATCTGCCTTAGAATATCCATTATCATATCACTTGAGGAAGGATGATGAAATATCACCAAAGCAATATTTTGACCAACCCCTATTATATATTATATTATATAATAATATATATTATATAGCCTGCATATACAATACATGTCTCATAAATAAATAATTTAAGGTGTTGTTTTGTTATTTATGCTCTCAGTGCAAGAAAAATTGTCTTTTTTTGGTAAAATAAGGATTTAATTTCTTAAATTAATTAATTCATTCTGAGTGGTCCAGTCCAGTTTTTCTCCATTCTAACCCAATTAAAAAAAAAACATTATTTTGTTAGCCTTTATGCATGAGGGAACTGTCATGTTGAAACAGGAAGTAGCGTGCCGTTAACCTTTGCCCCGTCGCTGGAAGCCAACTATTGTCCAAAATAACTTTATATACTGGTGGGATTCATATTCATTTTAAAATGTCATGTCCAAAAACAGCCGCCGAGGAAAATAACACACAAAAATACACAAACGCTGTGTCTACGAACAGTGGATTTGTGTGCAGGGCCAGTTCCACCTCACTAAGTGTGTATGTGTGTGAAATAATTTATCACAGACTTAATAATGAAAAAGTCAGTTATGACTGGAGGATCTCACTCTTTTTGTCCTCTCCGTTGTTTCACCTGACACACTGTACAACTTTTTGTTTTCATTCGTCTCTTACCTCTTTTTGTGGATTCACGCAGTTCATTATCACTGCGTTCCACTTGTTGTCTGGAGCCGGAATTTCCGAGTTGAGGGAGGCGTTCCTTCAACCGGACGACTTCTCAGCTGGAACGCGTTCGTCGTGGAGGTGACGTCGCGACTTCCTGGACGTGTCTCGCCTCTTTCCGAACTTCTGTGATTCCACGGGGAAGAGATAAGTGACATTTTTGCTCATGTTTTGTGCTACAGCTTCCTCATCTGTGGGTGTTATTATGTTTCCTTGTCATATGTAAACTTATTTTTAGGATCTAACGTCTTCAACAGAGGCTGTGAGCCTGACCTTTTCTTGTCACTTACATCTGTGCCAGCACGTGTACAGTATAATCTGTCAGGGTCTGGTCCCCATGCTCTTATTTTGGTTATTTCCTGTTGGTTGTTTTGTTGTTTCCTGTTATTTCCCATATCGAAAGTTTAGGAAACGCTGTCTTAATGATGATGATGATGCAAACATTTTGAATTTCATCTATCTTTGCTTAATGGAAGGGACGACCTCGCTCCTTCATCTCACTTCCGTCAGGATAATCAGAATAAAAGAATTAATAAAAACCTACAGACTCTGAATCTCACAGTCCACATGTGCTGTGGATTCCAGCTCGGCTGCATGCAGATGGTAACTGGTTCTAAGTGGAAGGATGAAGGGATGGAGGGAGAGGACGGGAGCTTAGAGAGAGAGCGAGCACAGGAAAGAGGACACGCAGAGATTACAGGCCTCCATCCGTATGGGATAGAATCCAGTTCTGTGTTTTTTAAAGAGATGGGATTATGCTGCCGTGTCCTTAAAGCCTTCCAAGTGCAAATAAATTGATTTCTGAAAGGCCTCCTCAGAAGCAGAAGAAAAGTCAGACAAGTGGTCTGAAGAGGAAAGCTCATTACATCAGTGTTATTTGATTTTATTTTTATTTCAAAATAAAGGTTTTTTTTTTTGTCTAAACAGTAAATTTCCAAACAAAAGAAAACAACAAGAAGTAGCAGCTGCTTCGCTCGGTGTTGCATAAAGGCGAGAAAATGGAGGACACGCAGCTTTTGACAGACAACAACTTATATAATGTTTGTTAAATCCATAAAATCAACAATGCTGCCGTGTCTTCACTGTGTGATAGAGAATTGCCTCACTTCAGAAAAGGAAACCGCCGAAAAACCTTTAATTTTGCAATAGTTTATACATAATTTTACAAAATAAAGGTGTATTGACTAATTATTCAGTAAATTCCCTCATAATCTATGACAAAAAAGTTTATTTTATGTAACATTTTATGTAACATTTTATTTTCACAATAAATATTATTAATTCCTAGAACTATCTTGTGAATTTTCAGACAATAAAACTGTATTTTATAAACTACATTTATACAAACAGTAAAAAAACAACAACAAAACTTTCATATTTCATGACAAAACTTTATATTCATATTTTTGAAACTTTTATTTTTTACAGCGTAAACTCTTTCCGTGCACTTTGTCACCTGTATGTGACATTAGGTTGTACATTTTGACAAATATTGACTCTGATCCCTGTGTAAGACTGACAGTGATCGTGTGTCACAAAGGGGACGGACAACCCAAGACACAGTCATGATATTGTTTGTTTTATATGATGACATGACAGGCTGCTCTCTCCCACGGGAGGCGCTGTTGGTTATTATGAAGCTCCATCAGTTTGATCGCTGACAGATGACAGCTGCTGCATCGTGGCCGCGCACTGACCTGCTTCTCACGGATGTTCCTTTATTCCTGAAATTACGGGTTTCAAATTTAAAGCTGCGCAATGCAGTTTTTAGCAAAGTTCAGGTTTTGTGAGTGGAGTTTGTTTTGACACCAAACAAAAGGCTCACTTAATAAAAATACATGACTTCTAAAATATCTTAAGACTACTGTGTGTTTTCCAGTTTATCTTGCCATTGCACAGCTGTTACCAGCTGAAAAAAAGGCATTTGTGAACAACTAACTCTCCTGCACCAAAGTCCATTGAGAAAATCTGTGTTTTTAACTTGCAGGGACACAAAAGCTCCTGGTCTACTGCTGCCTTGTTTGGTCAGTTTCCGTCAAATCATTTAAATGAAACCAAGGATTTCAAACACCAAAGTCATAAAATAACATATAGGAATGTATTTATAGAGGCAGCATAGAGTTGGTCAGCAACTCCTGTGTATCATGATGTAAAATCACTGATTTTCTCTATGGAGTTTGGTGCAGAGTGCGAGCGGCTTACAAACGTGTCGTCACTGCGTGTCCTGGTCTCAGGCTGGTTTATGGAGAAGTCAGTGTCAATAATATGTTAATACCTCACACATCGATACTTCAGAAAAACCTGGACCGTCCCTGTAAGTGGACCTGCTTTGCATTTTAAATACTAACCAACTGTAAGGCCACTGCAGGGAATCAACCCCCCTACATTCACCTTGCAAATCGAGATAATACATCACATCAGATGTTGCACCACCATCTCCTTGGTGATTTAATCTCATTTCATTTGAAACCAATTTTGTTTTCACAATATGAAGATGCAGTGCCTCTGTTCACTTGGCATTATCATCATCCGTATTTATATTAGGCTGCTAACCGTCATCCACGTCTACGGCCTTAACACCACTTCTTTGTCACTTGTTTGTCAGCTGTAACGCTGCGTCATTTGTTTTAAACTAAGAATAACGTAGAGTGGAATAATCCACACAGGTCTCAGCCAAATCCTGCATCCAAAACCCAGTGCCAGACATTCAGCAGCAATCGTTCTTCTCAAACTAATTTGATTACAGTCCATATTCAGACACCCGGTCTCCGCTTGGAGATTCATATTTTTGAAGATTAACTCTGGTCATTTGCATGTGGCTGTTTCGAGGAGGGAAGCGGAGTCGACTGATTTCGCGCTCATCACCTAAAATCACAGACGAGGGCAGGGTGGCGTTCTTGATGAGCCGGTCTAGACTCGAGTCTGCGGAACGGGTTAGTGCTCTGTGCACGTCCAGTGCCATGCAGTATAGGAATGAAACATATTCTGCCAACGCCATCTGTGCTGTTAAAAAATAAGAGTTATGGCCGTGTCTGAGGATGAGCAGTGATTTAGGAAGACCTTTAGGCCCGAAGAATTACAGCCCGAGACGACGAGAGGAGAGGGGAGGCGTCCTTTCCCTGTCACGACTTTGATTATACAGGGATCTACATTGTTAGTGTCATGCTCTGATGAAGTGGGATGAAATTTGAATATTTTTTTTTAGTTTAAAACAAACAAAAAATAAAAGATGTAACTAACTACTAACAGGCTTATAAACATAAATGTTAGCGTAAATAAAAGCAGAATTAACACGTTCGTTATTGCTTTTGAGACGTTTTACAGGCGGTTTATATACCTGTAATAAACTATGATAAGATGTTTATTCACTTTTATTCTTTAAATAGAAAAATGTGTTTTCAGAATTTTTTTTTTTATAATATATAAAAAATTATTCCGTGTGTAAGAAATAGTGACATCTAATGGTGAGACTGTAGATTGCAACAAACATACAGTAGGATTCCCCTGCTCACACCTCTCTTTCTCTGAAAAACTATGATATCATGGGCAAACCAGAAAGGATGTCTTTACATTAATTAAACTTGTAATTTAAAACATAAAAAAAACCCCAAAAACTCTTTTGTTGGTTTGTCCATTTGGGCTGCTGTAGAAACATGGCGACATCCATAAAGCAAGACCCTTACCTAATGCCCATATTAAAGATAATTGGAAATGGGAGTTACGTCACATTGTTCCCGTTGAGAAGTCGGGTTAGCCGTTGTTAGCAACAGTAGTCATTACACTAGGGTATTTTGCAAACACAAACAGTGTAGCTACTGTTAAAAAAATACACATACTATGTGAAACAAATATAACAGAAGTCCTGTCAGCAGTAAAATATTCTGCAAATATTCCACATTCCGACCACAAATGGAATGTGCCATTATGTGAAGGCTGGAAATCCAAATGATTTAAAACATTTTTGGCAGTTGTACACTTATAATAATAATTAAATATTCAATTTCTGCCAATTAACCATCCTAAATGTTACACACTGGACCTTTAAAGTCATTTTTTCTTGTTATCACGTGTGTGTGTGAGTCTCTTGCATGTAAAGACATAAAAATAAACCATTCATCTGATTTCACTGTTTGTTGTCTCCTGCAAAAGCAGACAAAACGCCCCGGGGCCCCAAACTGAGATAGAACTCCCTTAAGTTACATAAGTCTCTTCATGCAGGAGACCACAACAACTCCATATTTCAAAATCTCAGAGTGGCAATGCGTGAATCATGCTTCAGGGAGTCATAAATAAAGCAAAAGCAGAAGAGAAATAAAAATGAAAGAGAGTTGTTTTGATGTAGAGCCTCCCCCCCCCAGGCTCCCCTCACTTTTACCTGGGGGGCCCCTGAAGTGCCTTGAAACGGCCCTGCTGCAAAGTAAAAAGACACGGCCAGAGAAAACATCTCCCTGAAAAAGCAGCGCTCTGTGTGTGTAAATAGAAACAGATGACATGAAACATTAGATGGATGAGTTCCACCACCGGGGGCACCAGTGTGCCGGGGTCACGTATGCGGGGTCAGATGGATTATGGGTATAATCCAGCAGCTTTGGCAAAGTTGGGCCAGTAACATTTACATGTGACTGATGATAAAAGTTTAAGTTTAAACACAGTTTTTAGCTGTGGGAGAGCTTATAATCCTGATAATAATACTGAGTGTAACCAGGTAAAGTTTTATCGAGATTAAAATCTCCTTTACAAGAGAGATCTGGCCAAGAATGCAGCATAGCAATTTTACAACAACAAAAATGATACAAACGACAGCAAAATAAATGAACACAAATTTCAGTCAGTATCGGAAAAAGCATTTAAATATTGGTGACTAAATGGGTGCAATGTTTTGAAAATACAGTTTCCAATAGTTCTGTTTTAATCATATTAAGTTATTCTTTATTTTTTGTCATTTAAAATTGATTTTAATTCACTCACAGTCATAGTTACCTTCAAGTAAAGAAATCTGTCAAATTGCAGGGGGGGGACACACACCCATAAACCACAAACAGTTTATCATCTTTCAATATGTCCCGCAGTGTTATTCTCCTTTTCTTGTCATTATTTAGAGTTTTACAATTCAATTATCTCAACATACATTGAGATAATGTATGTTGTGCGCCAAATCACAACATACATTATCTCAAGGC
>JAFBJR010000080.1:240524-269472 GCA_016785285.1 Brachirus orientalis | reverse complement strand
AAAAAAAAAGGTTAATGACACATAATTAAGTCACATTCATACCCTGAGTGTGAGAGAGTGTGAGTGTGAGTGCACCACAGGAAATCCCCCAGCACTCTAGGTCTATAGCAGCATAACTAAGAGATGGTTCAGGTTTCCCTGAGCCAGCTCTAACTATAAGCTTTATCAAAAAGGAAGGTTTTAAGTTTAACTTTAGACTTAAAGTTAAAGTTACTTACAGAGAGAGTGTCCGCCTCCCGAACCGACATTTGGTTCCACAGGAGAGGAGCCTGGTAACTAAAGGCTCTGCCTCCCATTCTACTTTTATGGACTCTGGGAACTACAAGTAAACCTGCGTTTTGGGACCGAAGTGATCTGTTGGGCTGATAAGGTGAAACTAGATCTTTAAGATATGATGGGGCCTGATCATTAAGTGCTTTGTACGTGAGGAGGAGGATTTTAAATTGAATTCTAAACTGTACAGGGAGCCAGTGTAGAGAAGCTAACACTGGAGTGATGTGGTCTCTCTTACCAGTTCCCGTTAGAACTCATGCTGCAGCATTTTGAATTAACTGAAAAGCTTTAATCGACCTAATAGAACATCCGGATAGTAGTGAGTTACAAGAGTTGGCGTCCGTATTGTTGCATTGAATGCACATCATTCCTTTTGTTTCTGTTTAAAAACAACACTCATTCTGCTCACAGTATCTATCTCCACTCATTTTTAATGTGGGGAAAAAGTTAAATAGTTCAAAAAATGGTCCATCGCTGAAAACAGTCGAATGTTACGGAATGATTTCTCTGGGTTTCTGAAACTTCTACATGTTCAGGCGTCTCAAATGGCGTCTTTGGAAAGTGCCTGCTCATTTGATCTGAACCATGGCAGCGGACCTTAATCTGCTTTTGTCCATTCATTTACAACAGGAAAAACTTAATTTTTTTCTTGATTTTCTTCACCACAGTGGTTGGAAACATGTAGAAAAGCCTCGACACCTTTTTTTATTGAGTCCTTTGCTCTTGTTCCTGGTTTTGAAACAAAAGCATCATCAACAATTCAATGTTTACACGCAGAGAATGTGTTTTGGGCAGATGTTTGTGTCAGTGCTGTTTGACTGTGTTATGTAACCCTAGTGACTGGAGCTCAGAACTACATCCAGGTCAAAGTTCACTGTCTTGAGGTTGATGATCAAGAATCCTGCGGGAGGCGGCGGCGGCTGCAGCTGATGACGTCGTCGACACAAAACAACAGGAAGAAAGTGAGACACAAATCACATCTGAACCCTGAACAAACACATTTCCCGCAGAGATGCACGTCCGCGTCAGACAGTCGCTGCGCCTGAGCGGCTGCGTTCCATTCCGGTGCAGCGGCAGAGCGTACAATGTTGCAGCCGCGCCACATCCGAGACACCAGCAACAGAACCGCGGTCCACGAGCAACCGTTGCCGCGGGACGCACACAGCTCTGCAGAACCTATGCGTCCGACTCTGTCTACAACCGAACCTTCGTGTCCGCGAGGGACACGCCCGAACAGTTCTGGAGTGAAGTGGCGCAGAACATCCACTGGTTTGAGCCGTGGAGTCAAACTTTACACGCCGAGGATCCAGTTTTCCCAAAGTGGTAAGTTACACTGTTTCAAGTGAGATTTCATTTCCATGACTTTCAAACGTGTAAATATTTAACCAGCTACCATTTATTTGAACAAATATGACAACATAAAGAGTTAAGGTCCATATTTAACATTCCAGCGTTTCACACTTTTCTCTTTAACATGTCAACAAAATCTGAATACGGTCTTTCAACAATCAATATGTGATTTAAAGTGAAAGAAAAAGGAATCTGTAACTTTGTTTCTGACTCTTAATGATGCCAGTGTTCATGGACTAACGTGCAATATTAATGCAGGCCTGAGAAGTGTTCCTGCTCCAGCACACCTGATGCCAATGAATGGCCGTTATCAGGCTTTTGCAGAGCTTGATGACGAGCTGACCATTTGAAACACGTGTGTTGGAGCAGGGAAACATCTAAAACATGCAGGACACTGGGTTCCGTGTCTGTGACAGCTTCATTGTCCAAAGACATGAGGATTTCCTTGTCATTGCACATGAGCATAAATGCCTCTTTTGTTCTCACTGCTTATAAAACGTACTGCTGATTTTCAAAAATACCACGATAAGTTACAGTCAAAACAAGTGAAGGAAAATTAGATAAAAAAAACTTTATAACTATAATTTACTTTATCATTATCAATGATGACGTGTCATGGATTGCATTTTTATTTCAGATTTACCCGTCTCCAACTGCACATTATTCTTTCCAATCATCTTTTAGTCAAGTCAGTTGTATTCACATCAGCTTAACTTTATTTAATCCTACCTGCTCAGCAAGTTTGGGCCTTGTGTGTTTCAGTGATGATGACATCCTCTCCACTCTCTGGAGGAGGAGCTTCACGGCACCATCACCTCTATCACGTTACTGCTTGTTGTAACATATATATGTACATTGGCCTTTAAATTACAGATGAACTGACTTGATTTTATTAAGTTGAATGGGGGGTTTGCATATTAGGCTTTACTGTATGTTGTGTTTTGTGAAGCATGTCGTGATCTGGCACCGTTAGCTCCCCTGTATCATCCAACTAAATCAAATGACTACTACAGTACTGCAGGTTTTGTACTCGGGCAGAAGAAAACTGAATGTCCATACAGGGTAATTGATGTTTTGATGGTTTATTTAGTCCAGTAAAGCAAACAGACAGATCCCTTTTCACTTCTGTTCTGGTAAAAACCATATTCCTGCCACTCAGGTGCACACGAGTCTCCTAGAAGCTTCTTGCCTTTTTACCTGTGAGTGCCCACAGTGTATCTTAACCCAAACATTACAATAAAGTAAACATTTTAAACAAAGCAATAATATCAAAAACATCACTATAATGTAAACAAAATAAATATTGGTAGTAAATAAACTACCGTACCCAAATTAACACCAAGAACCAAAACTAATAAATTGCGCCAACATCCTCTCCAGGTTCGATTTTTAATAATAATAATAATAAAAAATTAGCTCATTTTGGTGCATTTGTCTGCTTCAGCCTTTAGAAATATTCTTTTTTTTTTTTTTTAAGCCTTGCCTTTTCAGCACCACCCTTGCTCTTCATAAAATATCTGGTATGAGCCAAACAAGTCAATTATGGAAATGATAAACAACGAACAGCTTGCATTTCCAGTTTGCCAGACAGACCTCCCGGCCCTTAATTTAGCCCCGCCCACCGCAAATTTTCCCACTTCTGCGTGTGAGCAGTAACAGTAACTTTAGCAGCAGCAACAACATGCTACATTTAATTGTTTGTTTGCCTTGAATTGAAACAAAAACAATATGAGGGATTTGAAACAAGTTAAGACTACATTTCCCATAATACCACACTCCCTGGACGCTCCTTGCACGTTCATATTCATATAGTTTACAATGAGAAATATTTCACAAGTTTAGATTTGTCAAATTGTATTATTGACTAGAAGTTTCCCAGATCAGTTGGATAAATAAAGCACATTTGATGGACATAAAAAAAAATCAATCATTCATTCAGAAAAAGTGAATGCAATACTCTTATGTAGGCATCATTTAATTAAAAAAAAACTTAAATACTATACATACTATAAATTAAATAATACTTAATTTACATGGAGGTGTCTTGAGGTTTTCAAATGGGTTTTGATCAGGAAAACAAACCACTGGTCACCACTTCTTCTCATTTCTCCTCCCACCACATAGTTTGGGTCTGAGGACACGAGACTTGGACTCTGACTCCCTGTGTTTGTTGTTGTGTCTCGTGCACACTTTCCTCACCAGCAGCTTGTATACACACTGTAAAACAGAGTCCGAGCCGCCTGAATGTGATTGAGTGACTCTGTGGCTTCACAACGGCAGAGATCAGACACCATCTGTTCACGCTGTCACCTTATCAAGTGCACTGATTCACTGCTGATGGAGGCGTCTGTCTGCACGTGTCCTCACGGGGAATTGGTTTCATCAAGTGGCGCTGCACGTTTTGAAGGTCACACAGAATGGTCATTTTGAACCAGAAATCCAGATTACTGATGTCTACTTAGATAAATTAAATATTATTTTATTTATGGTCAAAAACCTCATAGTCTCTTCAGATTAAGACAGATTATTGCTGCTCTCTGCCAGCCTCTGAACAGACACTCTGTTTCTGAGCTAATGCCCCGCCCCCCAGAACACTGAGTCTCTTGTGATTGGCCAGCTACCAGATGACTGACTGCTCCGCGGTGCTGCTTCTTCTTCTTCGGGTTGAATGTTCATGTCCATGACCAGGAGTAGCTGTTGGGGGAGGGTTCGTTGCACGGCAAATGTGCTAGTTACGTAACTAAACTGGACTTTTCAAAACCGCTTGCTCGAGCTCAGGTAAACAGAGAAGCCCTTCTTTGTCAGAAGTGGCTGAAGTGTTTGTTGTGACACTTTAGTGATGTTTAGATACAGGAAGGACACGGGGACACACCAAAAAACATCAGAAATTTTATTTTCCAGTAAATGTCCTCTTTAAGTGAATGGATATAACCAAAAATATAAAGACGCAACAAAGAAAAGCAAACTGCATATGTAGAGATGAGGTTTTTGAGGTGACATGTGATATAAAGCGTGTTTTATATCTGTTAGGTTTGTCGGAGGGAAGCTGAACATGTGCTACAACGCTGTGGATCGTCACGTAGAGAGCGGGCGCGGAGAGCAGCCGGCCATCATCTACGACAGCCCGGTGACTGGAACCAAACAGATCATCACTTTCAGAGAGCTTCAGGAACAGGTGCATAACTCCTTTTTGACTGCACTTAAAAAGCACAAAGTTAAAGGTTAACCTGAACACGCTGGTTAAAGAAGGATTGGCTGGAATCTGAGCCCTCAAATTAGAATTTTGTCAGTGTTTCCATGACAATGAAGTCCCCCGTTCCCTCCTTCAGCTGAGATAGTTTGCCAAGTTTCTGCAGTGGCACTTGGATGGTGCCACTATTAGCGTTGAGAGCAGCAAAATACAATAGGAGACAGAGCAGGGAAATAATTAACTTCATTGACATTCTGGTAGACTATGCAGTTCAATCAGGCCTCAGTGGCATGTTCTCTAATTGAAATGTGTTCTAAATGAGCTGCAGTATTATGCAGCTTTTAGTTTGCCTTTGTCCCCATAGAAAAAAAGACACCTAATTTAAAGGGACTTTTTTAAGTGTGGTTAATATTGACATATTATCAATTCTGACTTTTTAAGAAGCAGCCTGGGACTCGGGCGCTAATGCTCACTTAACAAAAAGTGTGCATGATAAAAAAATCTACATCTGATTACGTCTACGATATTTTAACATGTTTTCTCTCCTGCACCAAAGTCCTGAGAGAAAATCAGTGTTTTTAAGCGCATGAGGACACAGAAGCTGCTCAGCCACTGCTGCGTTGTTTGGTATGTTTGGAGAACTTGGGTAATTCCAAATGAAGAGTGTGAAACACCAAATTCACAAGAAAAGACATTTGAAGTGACTGATGGAGGCTGCAGTGGGTCCTCGCCTCGTGTGTGCTGTGATGTAAAATCCCAGTTTTTCTCAATGGACTTTGGTGTAGACGAGTGAGGGGTTCGCAAACTTCAGTTTCCAGACAGGAAAGGCTGTCAAAGCTGCAAACATATTCTTATGATATCATAGACTTAAGTGGGTGTAGATTTTGTTAGATGAGCATTTTGTTAATTTTTCCAAGCTCTCTTCTCCTTCTGTTCCTGATGGCAGCCATCTTGTCATCTTCCAGGTGGATTTTTGGAAACAGTGACACACTTTCTACCACACCTCAAAAAAGCTCAACTATCCCTTTAATGTTGAATTATATAATATGTCAGATTCACTCTGTTTGCCAATTTTGTCCTGTAATATGTTACCCAGAAAACATGCACAGTAAATTTATGTGGAATGAATTGAAGCATATTTGAGAATATTGATATTCAGTGCTCTGTGTTTTAATCTAGGTTTCCAGGTTAGCAGGAGTCTTGGTGAAGAATGGCGTAGGCAAAGGTGATCTGGTGGTCATTTACATGCCCATGGTGCCCCAGGCCATGTTCACCATGCTGGCCTGCGCGCGGATTGGTGCCCCACACAGCCTCATCTTCGGCGGCTTTGCTTCCAAAGAGCTGTCGGTCCGCATCGATCATGCCAAGGTTGGAAAACATTCCAGTTCCCGCTGTCGAGTTAAGCTTTTATAATAATATCATTATATGATCTTTTATCAGCGTGCCGTCACTCTTTAGCACCATGGTCACTCATTAAAAAACGGCTACGCAGGCCAAATGCTATGACTCTTAACGTACCTAAGTGGTATTTAAACAGATCTGTTATGCTGCTATTACTTGTAATTTTTCAATGCATATTCTCTTGCGCCACTGGTAATGTGCGCCATTCATCCTGCAAATTAGCAATAGCACTGAGAGCAAGTGGTGCCTGAGGCTTCTTTGTTTTGTTGAGCTCAAAATGAGTCATTCACAGTGGAAAGCACTTGGCTTGTCTGCTACTTTTCATAACCACACACACTGGAGACTGATGATGATGCCAGTGGCTTATGTGTGGAGGTTCTTTATAAGCAGAAGGAGAAAGAGACATTTTAAAGGGACGATAAGACATTTTTATCAGGGAAAGTCTTCAATGCTAATTATCTTACCAGTTTTAGTTTTTTTTTTAATTTAAATATAACAATATAGTATTATTATGAATGGTGCTTTTCTATTAAAAACTTCTAGCTCTACTTACCTCAACTCTACTTGTTTTTTTTTTTTGTTTTTTTTGTTTGTTTTTTTGCTTTTCTATCATTGATAACACCTGGTACTTTTTTTAGTACCTGCTCTGGTTCCAGTCGAGCTGAGCTGATACTAAAATGTGACGTGGACAGACTGCCGGCCACTGATTGGTCAGAGAGCGTCGTCACTGGAAGAGTCACAAGCGCGAACAATGTTGAACTGTAGATGAGTTAAAAAGAGTTGAAAATCCTGAAAACATGCGTTAATCTGCAACATTTAACAAGGACATTTGTAAAATGTCCATATTTAACAGAGGAGTCTGGTGTATTTAGCGACAGCACTGCTGAAAGACGGAGATGGTGAGCCCAATCACAAGCCGTTCAGCCGTATTTCACTTCAGTGACTGTGTCAGACGGAGTCTGTGCTCCGCTCATGCAGGAAGTACTGAACCATTCAGTGAACTCATCTGTTTATAAAACTGAGGAAAATGATTCACTGCAAAGAAAACAACTGCTTTGACCGTCACGTGTTTGCGTTTGTGTCACGTATAGCCATGCCACGTTGAGGAGGAACTATAGTAATGGAAAATGACAAACGTGATACCACACAGAGTAGAGTCAAGCCGAGTAGTGCTAGAACCGTATAATGTACAAGTGCCATATGTTGCTGTCTCTTCCTGTGTGCAGTGCAGGACTCTGAACTGCAGAGAGAATCGTTTCTTAACAGAATCATGGTGTGAACTCATTTAACAATGGTTTGAATGAAACCGGGATAAATTACACACTGCAGCTTTACGTGTTTGGATTGCTTTTCTTTTAATTTAACGATACATGCTCATCATTGCTGTTGCCCTTTAAATCGCCAAAATAAGCAAACAGTGACTGAGTGTGTTGAATTTAATGTCCATCTGCTCCAGTACTGTGACCTGTGAAAGTATGTGTATGAAACTTTTAAATGATAGAAAATTATATTTACCCTCTAGTAAAGTTGTGGTTAAACTTTTTCCCTACGAGTGCCAAAGCTTAAATTCAAACCTTGGCTACGGGACACAGGTAAACACATTTTGAATTCTATTAAGATGCAAGTACTGACATTTTTGTCCCTCAACAGAAGAAATCAGCACAAACTGTGCTTAAGTTTTATTCTTTCCTTTTTTTTTTATTGGACCAAATAAAACGCTTTAGTGTGCCAGTTCTGGCCCGCGGGCCCCACATTGGGCAGTCCTTCTCTAGAAACACCTCATGTATGTTGGAAGCCTGTTATTTACTTTGGAAAACATCTGAAATGCATGTTAATAAGGCTTTCAACTCTGACATAGTCGACAGACTCGTGTCACTGATTCTCTTTCCAAAAAGAAGCAAAAAAGAAATTTCGCGGAGAGCACGGGCTGCTTTTTTCCCGAGAGCCGTTGACATTTTAACACAATCACATTCTCTCTCTTCACTCTTGTGGTTTTTCAGCCCAAGCTGATGGTTACATCCTCATTTGGCATCGAGCCCGGCAGAAGAGTGGAGTACATCCCTCTGGTGGAGAAAGCCCTGGAACTGAGCTCTCACAAGCCCTCGAAGGTTCTCATCTACAACAGGCCTAACATGGTAAGAAGCACACGCTTCATGAAGCAGCGTGCTGTCATCTCCAAAACTCCTGGCGATGTGTGACACCATGTAAGTGCATCAGAATTTTCGCTGCCAAAATTTAAAGCTGATTACTTCACTTACTGTGAAGCTGCTCCTGGGAGAAAAATGATTTCCCAAAGCTAAGGGTTGCAGCTTTTAAGCAATAAGAGAGCATTTAATCAGTCAATTGGCCAAATGCATATGAATGGTATGATAGTGTTATAAATCCCACTTCTGCATCAAATGGTGAAATGATGAAATGCTAGTTAAAGCAGATGAGATGGAGTGAAAAATGTGTCTAGAGTGTGTGCAGCTGCAGGACTGAGCTGCTTTAAGACCAGAGAAGACGCATAATTTAACGACATCCTGATTTACATCTGCAAATGACTTGGGCAAAACAAATTCTTAAAATTTATCGTCCATTCAGTTTTCTTTTTTTCTTGCTTTCATGAAGTGCTGACTTTTGCTGTCACTTATGTCGTGAAACTCTTTCTTTCTTTCTTGTGCTTTTAAATGAGTTCAATTTTTGTTTATTTTGTTTGGTTTTACTCTAATATTGCAACATTTTGGTCGTGCATCATCGATGTACATATAGTAAAACATGGCAAGGCAAGTTTACTTATGTAGCATGTTTCAACATCAAGGCATTTCAAAGTGCTTTACAATTTAAAAAAAAAGAAAAGAAACAGAAATACAGCAGCGGCATTACAGATATAAAAGGCATAATAAAAACATTTTAACAGCGAGGTAAAAGAAAGATGGGAGAAAAGAGATTAAAAGAGATTAAAAGAGATTAAAAGAGATTAAAAGTTGCAGTTACAGCTAAGATGGAGCAGATATGAACCTTTTATTTCTGTTTAAACACAGTGGCAAACAGGTCGGTTTTCAGGCTGGATTTAAAAGAATGAATTGATGTAGCAGATCTGCACTCTTCTGGGAGTTTGTTCCAGATATTTGGGGCATAAAAACTGAAGGTGGCTTCTCCATGTTTTTTCCTGGTTCTGGGGACACAGAGCAAACCTGACCCAGATGGCCTTAGTGGCCTGGATGGTTCATTGTGAGCCAACAGGTCAGAAATGTATTTTGGGCCCTAAACCATTCAGTGTTTCATAGACTAACAGGAATATTTTAAAATCAGCTCTTTGTCAGATGGGAAGCCAGTGTAAGGATCTCAGAACTGGAGTTATGTGTTCCACCTTTTTTGTTCTCGGTGAGAACACGAGCAGCAGTGTTCTGAATCAGCTGCAGTCGTCTAATGGATTATTTTGTGAGGCCGGTGAGAACGGCACTGCATGCGTCTAATTGACTAAAGAAAAAGACATGGACTGGATTTTCCAGGTCCTGTTGCGTCATAAGTCGTTTAAGTTTTGATATATTCTTCAGATGATCTTCTGCAGACTTTGTGTCTGGTTTTTGGGTTTTAACACAAGCCTCACCTTTCATACGTCATCTGCTTGTTGTAACAAATTTTGTGGTTTTTCCGGGATCCGAGCTAGTGGAAGCATGGAAATGTTAAACAACAAAGGCCCTAGAATTGAGCCTTGGGGAACGCCGCTTGTCATTTTTATCTGCTCTGGTCGTTGATTACCAATAGACACAAAGTAATCTCTGTCCAAAAAGTATGATTCGAGCCAGTGAAGCACTGCATCATCAGTATATAGTTTATAGTAAAACGTTATCAGTGTGTTATAGTAAGATCTACATATTCATATCAGTAACTAAGTGAAATAGTTTTTACCGCACTTTCAGATCATGTGAAGCTTCTCTTTGCTGCTTTATAGTGCTATGGTTTTTTAAACACATCCTCCAATATGAAAGGCCTTTGTCAGATGAGGCAGTTTTCAGACAATAAGCAGAGATGTTTTTCAGGAACATGGAGGTTTTATGTTTGTCTTCTGCCACAATAAATTTGTGTGATACAGAGTAGCTTGAGGATATTTTCAAGGAAGAAAGCCTGAGTTTTCCTCAATAATTTAATGTTTAGAGATTTGACATCATGAAATCATGACCTGAAACAAACTTCTTAATTTAGACCAAAGTTTCAAAAGTGTTATATAACTAGTTGTTCTTAATGAACTATGTTTCAGGTCTCATGTTTATTTTTATACAAATTTCCTCCAATAGTTTTGTGGTTCACATTTGATGATGTCCCTCTGTATTTATTTTCTCATTATGTGAAACCTCATTACAACCAAATCCCCTCAGGGAACAATGAACTGAAGCATTTTCCTTTTAAAGTGGTTTAATAGGAATAAAAAAGAAGAGCATCTTACTTTTGTTTTTGTTTTGTTTTTTGTGTGTTTTAGGAGAAAGTATCGTTGAACCCTGAGTTGAGTCTTGACTGGGAGGAAGAGATGGCCACTGCTCAGCCACACGACTGTGTTTCTGTTCCCTCCAACCATCCGCTCTACATCCTCTACACCTCTGGCACAACTGGAACACCGAAGGTAGAAGCTGTTATTGTTGGCCACAGTTGAGGACGAAATTATTAGCCCAGATGAAAATGTAATTGTTTAAAAGTATCTCCCACGTGCTGTTAAACAGAGCAAAGAATTTTTAACGCAGCTTTTTCAAACATCCTCGTTTTATTTTGGATGCTTCCCCTTTTTTGACTTTGCACACAGAAATGAAATGATTCCACAAAAACCAAAAACTACCAGGGTCAACATGATTGTCCCCCTGATGCTAACAGTCACTTGTGTCTCCTTGTTGCTGGATAACAGCCTGCAGTGGTTTGTTGTAGTTTTCAACAAGTCTCTGACTCGTCTCCTGAGGAATCCCAGCCCATTCTTCTTTGGCAAATCTCTCCAGCTCCTCCACATTTGATGGCCTTCTGGCATGGACCTTGGTCTTCACTTCAATGGGATTTAAGTCAGGACTTTGTGCAGGCCAGTCACTAACGTTCACTCTGGTCTTCTGGAGGTCGTTCTTCACCAGGAGCCACGTATGTTTTGGGTCGTCGTCGTCGTGTTGGAAGACAAAGCGACGACCCAGACCCAGTTTTGCTGCTGACTGCTTCAGGTTTCCTTTCCAAATCTTCACATCTCCTTCTTTCTTCATGATTCCTTCCACCTTGATGAGATTCCCAGTTCCAGACTCACACCACTGTGTTTCACTGTGGTGACGCTGTTCTTTGGGTTATACGCCTCTGTCTTCTGTCTCTAAACATAAAGGGTTCTAGTTTGGTCTCATCTGACCAAAGGACATGCTTCCAGTATGAATAATCTGGGTTCCTTCCTTTATGTGTTTAGCAGCACTTTGGAAACATCTTTAAAACAGTGAAATTTTCATAGGAAGACAAATAATTTTGTCCTATTCTGTACGTACATACTAATGTGCCTTTGCCTTAAAACGAAAAGGATGTCAGTCCAGATGATCCTCACATTCTTAAAATACACAGGTTACAAGATTACATTACTGTTTGGAGCCTTCGAATGATAATAACAATCTGGGCTCAAACTAAACACCAGCCACATGACATGAAGAAGATGGAATTTTTCCACAGCAGGAGCTGGAGCTCATGCAGCAGGAGCTGCCTATAGGCAGTTTGATTTGGAAGAAATGTAGCTCCTTTTTAAAATCGTGCCATTTTTTTTTTTTCCTTTGGTCAACAGATGATAGAAAATATCTACCTGCAGGCTCGTTTCTAGGTTTAATAGTGTAGTCTTTGTTTATTTCTACAGCTGCAAAATTGTCACTCATTCCTTGTAGCCAGATGATAACTGTGAGTAAAATAATTGTTGGCATGAGGACCTGACACACTATCTTGTGTTTAAAAATCTTTATTCAGCACCAATTTCTTTAAAAAAAAAAAGGGCCATAATTGCTTCATAAAGTGTTTGCTCAGAAATAAACAGCCATCTCTTTCTGTGCAGCCGCGCTAAGTGGATTGATAATACGCTTGTCACCAACCTGATGTTTTTCTTATCTTGTCCTTCAGGGTATCGTGCGAGACACTGCGGGCTACGCTGTGATGCTGAAATGGACCATGTCAAATATTTATGGACTCAGACCTGGAGACGTAAGGCAATTAAGCTTCCTTTTCCGAATTTGTGCTGTGCTTAAGATAAAAGATTGTTCTCACTGTAAAGGCTGATATGTAATCTTTACCGTACCTTTAAGGCCCAAGCTGTTCAGACCTGGTGTTAGTGTTTGTCCTCGGTGATCTGATCTAGGATGGTCTCGAAATGCAGATCTCAGCAGCTGCGGAGATGCGTTCATGTCGTTCACTTTCTGCGGTTTTGTGTGACTTCACCCACATAAAACTGAGGCGGAGCACAAATAGCTATTGTTGCTAAGGTAACCGCTAGGCTAGGATAACCGCAGTATGTGAATTATACATGTAACAGAGTTAGCTAGTGCATTGACGGCTCTGATGAACGAGCGTACGCCCGCTTGATTTAGAGTTGCAGTATTTAAATAAAGCTAAGTGAGTCAAGTTGTCGAGAAGAGTAACAGATGCAGCAGGTGTGGTAGCACTGCAGGCTTTTGTAGCACGTTAGTGCTGCTCTTAAGGGGACACAGCACCTGATTTACAGTTGGTGCGGTGGCCACTGCTTCCTGTCTGAACTGGTCCGATTACGAGGTGACGCCACGTGGTGGTTTGTGTTGAGGGTTTGACATGGGGTGGCCTTAAGTACGAATATGTACACCTAGCATTAAAATGTGTCCGGTATGCACATCCCTGGTGACCGCACGTAATCCCTGGTGACCGCACGTAATCCCCGCTTTTCACGATTCATGTCTGCAGGCACAGAATTATATTTTTAATGGGTCTCACTGTATCGACGTGTCTGCTGTTGGCATTTTTGTTTGCGCTTGTGAGTTTCAGCAAGAATAACAAAGAAAAACAGAATAAAAAAAGTCGACGATTGAAGCTTCAGTGGGTTGCAGCGCTACTTGTGCTGCTGTATCATGAAACACATTATCCACTTTAAAAGAAATGGTGATTGCCGTGTAGCAGCTGCATGGTCTCTAATTCAATTCAGTTTTATTCGTATAGCGCCAAATCACAACACACATTATCTCAACTGAAAGAGAAGGTCAGGTTGGTAACTTTAACTAGTGCTGTTTCTGTGCTATGGTGTAATCTAAATCCTGTCTGGAAATCTTCAAGCAGCCTGTTACTATGCAGATATTCACATAACTGATTCACAAGTGAAGAAACGAAGGGGCTTCATAACTGCAACTTTAAAAGCTTGGGGTACATATCCAGTTAATAAGGAAAGATTAATTAGATTTAATATGGAGCTGTTAATTAAATGGGGAAAAACATCTTCTAACAGTTTGGTGGGGATGGGCTCTAACTGGCAGGTTGATGGTTTAGAGGATGCTACTAATGATGCTATCTCAGGAAGATCTATTGGACAGAAAGTGTGTAACTGTGCATCTGCTGCTTCTAAAGCTTCTAAAGCTCTTGTGCTTAAAAAAAACCCAAAAAAAAACACCTCCCATTTTGGTTTCTGTGATCGAATCTAAGGACGCATTCAGGACGGACTGGGAATGTTCAGAGCTGTACTGGTGTGATCTGATCGATCGTTGAGAATGGATGTACGGTGGTTTACTTGTTCAATTTTAAATTAACACTGACAATTCAATGTTTATTTTACATTCTTACATAACAATCGTAAATCACTGTCAGTGTGAGCACTTTCTGTCCGGGTAAATTTGTCTTTACCACATGCAGGTTTGGTGGGCAGCGTCTGACCTGGGCTGGGTCGTCGGCCATTCGTATATCTGTTATGCTCCTCTGCTCCATGGAAACAGCACAATTCTCTATGAGGTATGTTCCTGTCAGCAAGATTAAGTATCGAGAAAAGGCACCAGAGCAGCATTAAAACTAGCAGAAATATGCCTTAAAATAAAGTTGTACAGCTATTTTTTAATGTCAGGTTGACAGATTTTTTTTAGCCAAAAAACCTCCATATTTGGTTAATGGTTCCAAGTTCATGTGGACTGGGACTCGGTTCATGATGTGGTGACCTGTTTGACCTTGTTGCCTTGTTTAACTGCGGCTGCTTGTGGTCCAGTCTCATGAGACAGGCTGCAGCTGTGTGTGTTAAAGACATTTCAGTCTGCAGACATTCTTTCATTTTGTGGAAGAATTTAATGTCTCAAAACCAAGTGAATTGTTTTTTTTTTTTTTTCCTTTTTGTAGTTGTGCTTAAGCACTATTTAAATGTTAGCATCACAACATAAATACATTATAAAATGGATTAAATTACGTGCGTAGAAAACAGATTGCATATTTTGTTGTGTTGTTGCCACAACACCACTTGGGAAATACCTTTTTACAACAATGACATTTTCAGAGAAGGGCTAATAATTTTGTCCTCAACTGTAGATATCAGTATCGGCAGCTGTCGACTTTGAAACGTATTATCGGACATGGGCAAACACACCAAGATCTCAATGAATTTTCAAAGAAATCTAAATCTGCTGCGACATGATTTAGCAAAATATCATAATTTAACTACAGAAGAGACTAAATGACCTCCAAAAAACGTATATACAGCATTTCACTCGATATATAATGTATATCAGATATCTGCAAAAATATCTGCAATATTGTTTTTTGTGTGATCTAAGAATAACCGTAGCAGTGGAGAATATTAAAAATGAGGGTTTTAACAGCTTCTCTTACTGATGCAGTCACCATTGCATTCAGGTTTGGTTAATCTCAATGTGTGCGCTACATTAATACATTTGTATCTTCTACTCTCTGTCTTTGTGCATGCTAAAGCCACTTTTAGACTAAATATGGTGAATATACAGTACTGTGCATAAGGCCACCATTAGATTTGTTGTTTTAGCAATGCTATAATGACCGTACTGTACAATTATTTCTCAATCACTTTATTGGAACATATCCTGAAAATATGGAGAAACACATATGCAGTTTGAAAATACCAAAAATGCTTGTATAATATCAAATATTTAGTGTGAGCTACATTTCCACTTGAACAATAACACAACCATGGCTCTTTAAAACCTGGAATGGAACCCTAATGTTATTGGTCAAACCTGTGTTTCTCCTACTATTTCATGGCAACAAATAGCTGCTGTGAAAAAGGTCTATTATACCTGGTTTACTCAAGACATGTTGGAGCATTACATACACATGTTGCACAAGTTCAACTCACTGACAGGTTGATCATATAGTAGAAGACTGACTTTTAGTCACATCTTTTCAATCTGAACGCCAACGATCACAAAAGTGACATGAAAACAACAACAAAGCCGCTGGTGGCCTAAGACTTATGCACAGTACTGTATATGTGTGGGAAACAAAACACGCCGGACAAAGAAGAAAACAAAAGCACCACCAAGAATCTCTGTGACAATTTTAAAGGGCAGTCTTTTACTTTGGTTGCTCTTTCTGTTGAGCTTTAAGTTGATTTAAATGTTGAAGAAATAAAAATATGGTGCACAATCCCCAAGTAGGCTTAGCTGCAAACCTTTTTGGCTAATGGCTGTGCTAACAGCCGTAAGATGAATGCACATTATAGAGAATATTGCTGTGTTCAGTTAACGGCGAATGTCAGCTCCGAGTTGTCCGTGTTCCTGACAAGTCAGAAAAAAAAACACACGCTCGACACGTGAAGAAGCACTCACATCCGTCCTCCTTGTGGTTGCTGAAATTTGGATTGGAAAACTGACCCTGTACTCAGAAATTCCGACGTCTGACTTCAACTAGAACGCACCGGCTACCAAAAATGAATGATCATGGCGACCCAGATCTAACAAAATTGGACCTGTGGGATTGGAGCTGGAGCTGTTGGCACATTTTTTTTGAAGACAAATGTAAAAAAATGAATCTGTTTTATTACAGCTCATCTGACGTTGCTTCACCCACTCACCAGTGAAGCACAGCCTCTCTGCATGTTGTTTGTGTGGAGGGTTTTTAGCCTCCAACAAATTCTCTGGGGTTCAGGGCGGTTGAGCTTTTAGTACAGTTCTCATGCTGAGGGCCACTTATTATAGCCGCACTTCTTTTCTCTAACTCGGGGTTAAGGACGTGGCTGCACGGTTAATTATTCTCCCTTCTTTAAGTCAATATGAGACTCCAGCTGTGGTGGTTGTCTTGTGTAGAATGCGTTAAAGCAAGCCGAGTCTCTTTCCTCCTACAGAAAGTGATATTTAAGCAGTCTCGTCTAAAATAAATCACACTGTGCGACATGGAATCGAACAAACTGGGCTGAGACATCAAGTGTGATTCATGCGGACTGTATGGTGACACCGAGTGAATCGTAGGGTTTGGCACGAGTCATCAGCAAGTGCCAGTGGTAAACAAATTGTTCTGTTTGTGTCAGTGGTGATGGATGTGAAATACACATTTTACTACACATACAGGCTTTACATTTATATTTTAATCCGCTATCATGGACAAAATGTCTACTTCCGACGTAGACTGAGCTGGTTTGGAGCCAGCAACAGGATTATTGCTCTGTTCTATATACGACAGTGACACAGAGTGTGCTGTTATATTGTAGCACGGTCTGGTTCAGCTGCAAAATTTAAAATAAGATCAAATAGAAATCTGTGCAAAGATCATCGGTCAACCAATCATGAGGGATTTTCAGGAGGCAAACAAAAAAGTAAGACCAGATTAGTTAATTCCATCTCCTTCTCTCCTCAAACAATCGCCGTATTTAAAACACAATATAGTGAAAAATTCATTTATCCACCAAACAGTCCTGTTACTGAGCCAGAACCAGTGAACAGATAAATAACATCAAGTCTACGCACCATTAATATACATGGTTAATCTGTCCTGACTGTTGTTTGATACAGATACAGGTTTAATCTGTATAAACCTGTATCTGTATGTTTTTGTTTTGCATTTGTGTTTTGTAACGGAACTTCCTATCAACTGCAATATGAATTTCAGTGAAAACTGATCATAAAGTTGTATCGTATCGTTATATTTGACTGATTGTCGCGCAGATTAAGACCTCATTTATGCTCAGATTTCGTCACCTAAATTATCTCCCTCACTATCAGTATATATCTCTTTGTGTCTTATGTATTGGTACAGACATTTACCCAGTATTTCCTCCAGAGGGCAGTGCCGAGTACCAAGTTGCAGGCATCAACAAACATTGAAGAGGCTATTTTATTGTGCTTGATTTGAAATAGACAGAAACACGGGGGGGGGGGGGGGATGTTGCAGCAGTGGATTATAAGACTTATAAGACAACTGTTAGTGGGGAGTATTACTCGTGTGTTGCCGATGAGGGAGATTGATGAATATTTCTGTATGTCCACTGTGGTTTTTGACACCTTGCTTCTCACAGTAGCCCCTTAAATTTAACAAGCTGCGAGCGCCTGTCAGTCACTCTCCATTTTCGGGCTGCAGGAATAAGACAGCAGCTGTGGCAGCCAGTTTTAAATGCTCGCATACGCTCTTTGTGCTCGTGTTGCTGACTGATTGGACTGTTGACTGCCATTACGATTTCTGGCGGTATTGCTCTGCTCCATCCGCCATCATAAGCTCCCCCTGCGAGGTGCACAGTGACGGACCTGATGAATGCAAAATACAGACAAAAGGCTCTGTCCTTCTTTGAGTAAACGCCATTTCACCTGGCTTTATTCTTTAACTAGTTAATTAGACTGTAGCAGCAGTAGGACATTTTCACTACCCATCTGACAACGACCATCTTAAAACTGGAGGTAGATTATTATTATTATTTATTCAGCCAATTATTATAAATTATACACATTTGTTCTCAGAAACTTGCTAAATGTTGCTAAGTCAGTAAAAACATTACCTATTTCATGTATTTGATATTTAGTTCATGCAATATATTTTTTGGCCAGACCATTAGTGTTGTTCAATTAGTGCAATTTTGTGTTATTTATAATTAAACGGGTATATTTCATGATGGAGGAACTACAGTATATAAAAACCCAAACTCTGTCATGTGCGATGTAGGAACATTGTTCAGGAGCCACTGTCAAAGAAATCGCCATCCTTTTTCTCTATTTGAACAACGTATACTGGGATTTACTTCAGCCATGATGCTGCATATATTTTTTTTGTCTTTCCGTTTACTATCAGTAGACTAACACAAACATTTTACCCAGATCAAAAATGACAGCTGGACCTCACTGTTCACCACTCTCATCCCTCTGCCCTTGTCCTGGTGGAAACTGCTGTGGGAGGTTTTCGCCTGCAGGCTTCTTTTGTCCATATCTGTTTTTGCAGACAGACAATGCCCCCATTGAGCCACTGTATCTTTTTAATAGTCAATGGTTTTGTGTGTTTGGAAAACAGACAGCCAGTGTGCCCTCTCCATTTTTAAGAAGCCCCTCTCCGAATATGAATGGCTTAAAGTGAATCTGCACTGTGGAACAGTGTGTAAATTGTGCTGTGATGTTTTCTTTAACAGCAAAGAGAGTCTGTCGTATGATTTATTTATTTATACCTGCATCCACCTGCGTTGGATGAACAAGCTGTTTTCTGCACTCTCTGTTTACAGGGGAAACCCGTGGGGACTCCAGACCCTGGAGCGTTCTTCCGTGTGCTGTCTGAGCACGGAGCCTCCTCCATGTTTACAGCGCCCACTGCCATCCGAGCCATTCGCCAGCAAGACCCACAAGCCCAAGTCGGGAAGAAATACCCACTTTCCAGGTAGAGAAGGCGACAAGTACACAAAATCACCCAGAAGTAAAACTAAACTAGACTCCGCCAAGCAATGTAAAAAAACTTCCTGGATCCAGACAGCGATCTGGATCAGCGCCAAACCCAAAATCCAATAATTCCTTGTCCCATTACGCACCTTTTTTTGAAAATTTCATCAAAATCCATCCATAACTTTTTGATTTATTTTGCTAACAGAGGAATCTCTTCACACGATGTTCTGGTGTTATTCATTCAGGAACAAATGTGAGGATTCCCTGCTTTTCTCTCTTAATACATTGTGAACTGAATATTTGAGGGTTCTGGAAAACATCCACTGGTATTTTTACAGACTATTCATTCAAATTTAAAAAATGAATCAGCTGAGTGTTAATGAAAAAGTACTTCAGACCTAATGGAGATTTAAAATATCCAATTTTTTAAGATACTTTGATGCAGATCTCAATGTCTTGTCTAGTGTCACATAGATAATACGGACATTTCTACCACAACAATTGCATCTTCCTCGTTCATGTGGTGTCTTGCAAATCTGAGTAATTTTGACAAGGTTTACAGATGGTTTGACGCAACTTTTTCTCGTCTGATAATGGTACGATATCCATCCGATGCAGTCTTTCTGATTTTTCAGACTCCAAACTGTGAATATTTTCGAGGGTCTTTGCTCCGTATAACAGAGAAATCATTCAAATGGAATGGGTTTTATTTTGCTTTGAGGACAAAACATGACATTTGAGAACCATCATAATTTTGAGATCAGTAATCGTCTACATTTTCTTTTTTTTTTTATTAATGACTTATATTTATTTTAAAACATACAGATCAGTGGCATCACATAAGGAATCCACAAAATGCAATCCATTCAAACCTGTAACAAACAGGGGTCGTCCAATCCCTTATAGTAGCCGCATATAGTATATCGCAAGTAAAAATGCTTAATACAATCAGGGAGAGACTTGTCGGGGAACGATAATATTATGAATCATAAAGAAGGAAAATAATAATAATAATAAATTTAAATAAATAAATAAATATCACATATCCTTCACTGGCTCCCTGTTCCTCACAATGTACCTCCACTCGAAGAAACTTTTATATGACGTTCTTTCATAAAGCATAACTTTGTCTACATTTTTGGACATTTTGTGCACAAAAACAATTAATCGATTAATGAAGAAAATAATCTACAGGTTAATAGATTATGATTATAGCAGGAAGAGTTGAAGCATTCAGGAGCAGATGGTGTTTAGTGCCAAGCGTCTGGCCTCTGTCCCACCTCCACTGCTCACAGTGCTGTAGATCAGGACAGAGGACAAACGGCGTGAGGTCACTGCTGTCCGCCTGCATTAAATCATACAGTTTGAACTTGATTCCCCAGCTGCTCTGTTCGCACTGGTCAGTTAAAGGTCACTTGTATCTCAGTTAATGATAAAACATCTCATACGTCTTCAGTTTAACCCGGTGAGTCGGGCACTCGCTGAGGTGATCGCGACTGGTAGTTGTTTCAGGTTGAGCTGTGGGAGATTTGGACCTGAAGAATGCTTTTTTTTCGGTGTCAGTTCACCTCTTTGATTCTGTTCAGCAGTCTGAAAATGTCTCTAAGCGCACAATCATAAAGCAATTGTGAGTGTGGACGACCTACGACCTCGGTGAGTAACTCGGCGACTCTGCAGTCGTGTGCTGAATCTGACAATCGTGCGGTTGTTGCCTCTGTTGAGTGCATAAATGCTGTTCTTGCAGACAAAACATTGTTTGCATTAGAATTTCTTGCCTCAGCTATTGTTGATATTTATCCTGCCTTTGTCACAATCGATCGTTCGTCATTTGAACGTGAGGAGGCCTGTTGGTGAAAGATTACTGCGTTTTCCCCTTTGGTGCTGAGCAGAACATCCCACCGTGGTACAGACGCACAATTACATAGGCAGCGGTGAAACGTGGTTTCATCTTTAGTGCAAGGAGGTTCGATGCCTCCGCGAAGCCTTTGTCTTCAGTCCATGATGAGTTATTGCACTTTCCACCTACAAATATAGGTTTCATGTTAATATTTATTTGTAGAGCACATTACAAACAACAGGAGATTATCCACGTCAGGATTAAAAAGGCGATGTTTAAAGTTTAGATTAGATTTGAAAAATGTCGACCGTAAAAGAAGATTTAAACATTTAAAGTTAACACTTTTCCTGGGGGTTCATGTCAGGGTTCATGACAGATCTCAAATTCTATTTTAGTATCGGCGATTTCCCACGAGAAAATCGCCCTCATTTGTGTTTTCTTAAAGGGTTCTTCCTCGTGATTTTCCGTGCTTACTGTCGCCGTCGTTGTCTCTTTTGAACTGTTGTTGTTGAGAAGCCAGACAATTGGTAGCGTTATAGACAATGAGTTAATGGAGGTTTTAGGGGAATATATTTGAGTGGAAACCAATGGGTTTTTTTGTTATTTTTTGAAATTAAAATCTCAGAATTTTAGGATTTTCAAGGTTTTTATTTGAGCCTAAAGTAGTCGGTAATGAATACGTAGGGGTGAGCTCTTGCTTTGGTCTAGAATTGTTGAATTTGCAACATGAATGAGAGGTAAATATAAAGTATGAAAACACTTTAGTGAGCAAAAAAATTGGATAATGGTCAAAATCATAATCCAGTTGCCACATCAACTCCTGCCAGTCAAGGGAACGAACTCTAGAAAAAGCTGCATTCATCTGGGAACAGTGTTTTTTTTGCAGTCTGATTGAGTTATTGTTATTGACTGATGATTTCATTCCCTGTCAGGCCAGTCGTAGAGAAAAGGGCAGATGTTGTATTGATAGGAGTTATGCAAGGTCAAGAAAAGAGAGGGAGAGGAAAAGCCAGCGGCGTCATGAGCTGAGGTAAAGGTAGGAGGCGATGATTGCCTCACAGGTTTGTTGTTTCTGCAACAAAAATACATACAGCTGTGATTAAGTTGTGATTATGTTTTCCTACCCTGGAGGTTTTGGCCTGATAACACTTAACACACAGGTTTAAATGGCTGCTAAATGTAACATCCTCACCTGTGACCTGTTTGTTGGTATAAAATGTCAGTGAATTTCTCCTGCATGTTTCATCCAGCGCTGCACTGATGTTGTTGTATTCCGAGCCATGACGAAAGTAAGAGGATTATCAAAAGGTCTGTGGGAGAAGGTAGTTGAACTTTATAAAACAGGAAAAGGATATTAAAAGATATCCAGAGTCATTTGGGTTGTTTCTTTGGCAAACACAATTGTTTGGTGATAAACATCTGTATTATCATTCATATTATCTGGGAAAAAAAAATGGCCAAACAATCACAAATTCAGTCCGGGTATGTGAACTTATGAGCACAACTGTAGATATCGTGGATATAATATTAATTAAATGTTGATATTTTAACCCTCACTCTTTATATTTCATGCCTTCACAGTAATAAACATTCATCAGGGCCAATAATACTCCACAAAAGTTTCTAAACTGAATTTTAAACTGTTGTACATGGATGTAAATAGCATGTCTGATATCAATAAATTTATATATTTATTCCCTGATCAGTGTTTTAGTTAGTAGGCAAGTGTTTTTTTAAGCAAAACTCTTTGTTTTTGGAGAACACATCTACTCTAACACATACACTCACACACTACATGAACATAACGGCCATAATGATTTAAATGAATTTCTGATTGAAAATGTAAATTGCAGCTTTCTGGAGCTGTTGGGGTTTATTATACCATACATAACTATGTAAAGCAATTTCAACCGTTAAATTAAAATGCTCATAATTTTCCACTTTTAAAATCCCTAAACTTGATTTCTTGGTGATGGTGAATCGCTGATGCATCAACACAGTGCACTGAATTCTTAATGCTTTGCAAAATAGAAAATCACCCAAGCACAATGGAACCAGATGTTTTACATTCCCTTGTTCCTGTAACACACAGAACTCTGATAATGCTGTTGTTATTTGAGTCTGTTGATCACAGTGGTGGATTCTCCCACAGCTCAAATGTCCAGACTGGACTTTTTATTGACGCTGTGAGACATTTAAGGCCCTGCTGCACTGTAAACTCTCTGGACTGTTATTAGTGTGCATGAGCCGGAGAGCTCGGCTCAGCGTGGACGTGAAAACTCCACTGACAGTCTGTCTGAAGCTGTGATGTATGTAGCGTGACAAAGGGGCAAAGTTTCTGTCAGTAGTGTTTTTTTTTTTTTTTTATTTCCTTAAAAGAAAGAACAACTACAAAAGCTGAGAGTTTTGCACAAAGCGCTTTACTGGTTCTTTTGTTTGCCGAGTCAAGGCTGGAGCTGTTGGAGAGAAGCAACATCCGCACATTGTCTGCTGCTAATTGACATAAACAGCAGACGAATAGTGCGTGTGTATATACAGCACTGTGCATAAGTCTTAGGCCACCATTAGATATGTTGTTTCAGCAATGCTATAATGACCGTACTGTACAATTATTTCTCCATCACTTTATTGGAACACATCCTGAAAATATGGAGAAACACATATGCAGTTAGAAAACAACAAAATGCTTGTATAATGTCAAATATTTAGTGTGAGCTACATTTCCACTTGAACAATAACACAACCATGGGTTCAACTCACTGACAGGTTGATCTTATAGTAGAAGACTGACTTTTAGTCACATCTTTTCAATCTGAACGCCAACGATCACAAAAGTGACATAAAAACAACAAAGCTGCTGGTGGTGGCCTGAGACTTATGCACAGTGCTGTAAATTCCAAATAAACATATTCTAATATGAACAACAGATTTTGGTAATATTTCCACACGGAAATTCGTACCAAAATGAACTGTTCCACTCGATGGAAACACGACTATAGAGACACTTCTGCCGCTTCTCACAAGATGTTGCGTCAGAGTAACACACAGAAAATACACACACAACAACACAAATACACAAAAAAGGCACATATTGAAGGTGAACTGCATGAGGGTATTTAAAACTAAGACAAGAGGAAGGCTGATAGATTTATTGTCGCATCAACTTTGCCACACTGACCTCACATAACCCAAGGTTGTCGTGTGGATGAGGTTTTGTTTATTGGTCGACTCCAAGGTCGTACCGTTGAGATCAGTGTGGTTCTATCTTTACAAACCGGCAAAGAGCAACAGTTTTTATTGTGTCCTATGATTTGACGGAGGAAAAAAAGGAGAATATTTCCTTTTGCTCTAATCTTCACTGTAGCATTCTTTCACCGATGAACTCGAGTGGATACCGGGAAATGAACAGCTGAAGAACTGGCTGGTTTAAAAGCTTATTTCTTTTATTATTCTGAGCAGATGATGCTTTAACCCACAGAAAACTGTCCTTCGATGTTTGACTCTGTGAAAACAAATTCCTTGCTCTTGATGTAGGGAGATATTTGCAATAGGTGTGAAATTAGTAATAACTTTGTACAGTGTATGTACGTACAATCAGCAATAACTCAGACTCAACCATCACTGAAGGTTCATATATCGTCCTTGATCCTTTGCGAGTTATTTTTGAAAGAAGAGGTTGAGCTTTCTCCAGAGTTTTTCCCCCGTAAAGCAGAACGCGGGTGTTTCCATCGACTGTTTCAGCCTCAGTATAGGGTAAAGCTGAGCTGAGCTTGGGCAGCAGCCCAAACCATGTCTCTTCCGCTTCTCTTCTCTCAGGTCACAGTGAATCTCGCAGATAACACTTGCAGTGAATTCCTCTGACAAGCTGAATGCCACAGAGAACCTATATACCGTCCTTGAGTAGCTGGTGGAAGTGGATTGGAGTTTAGCTCGGACGTTAAGTCACTGCCAGGACAACAAAGTCAATCATTCGTTTACTCCTAACGTTGTTTAGTACACTTCTCAAGGCCATTTGTTTTGCTGATTTTCGGTTTGATTATCCTCTAAATCTGACCTTAAAGGTGTCATTTTGAGTGTAATGTATTATATGCACAGATATATAATGTAATATCCCTAGATTTCAAACAATTTTCTCATGTACATGTAAAAGAGCAGGAAGAAATCCACAATTCTTTAATAGGAAAGAAAAGAAGTGCTGGATAATTAAATCCAGAAAAAAGGCTGTCATCACGCTGACTCTTGTAAAGCTCGGGTTTTTTTTTTTTTTTTTTTTAATCAAGGTTTTGGAAGAAAAGTTCTGGAGGCTGTGATGAAATAAGTTGAAAGAATTTGTTTAAATATACTTGGCCAAAGAGAACAATGGCAACATGAAGAGAGGCATGGACAAATCCTCCAGTTCTCAAGCTCTGTCCTCAAAGATGACACTTATATTCATCTGTCAAATGACCTTCAACATATTGCATTAGATCAGGAAGACATGACCTGCTCTCTGATGCATCATTATCTATGATTTCTGTTGCACCAGGCTCTGATTGGCTTCCTATTGTTCACAGGAATGAACAAAATAGCTTTCTGTTGGTGCCAACCTTAAAACAGCTCAGTCTGGACAGTGACATGTGCATTTATAATAGTGCCAAATTTAATAACTCTACACACAGACTTGAGGGTTCATCAGGCATTCCTGCAGACAGCATTCTGGCCGATTAAAGCATTTTGAATCGGTGTTGACGCCCATCGTGATTGGCTGTTTAACTCCAGTCTCTGAGAATTAGAGAACGGACAAGGAAATGACAAAGCAAGGAAACGACTTGGAAACAGGAGGTCGAAGCAAATTGGACATTTGGAGATAAACAAATGCTGCACTTCATGAGTTCACTGCTGAATATGTCTTTTTGATTTCACTAAGTGATACAGACTTCTGCCACCCGGTGGACTTTCCATACGACAACTGAGCTGGCGTCGCAGTTGGCTGTCGTTCTTACCAAGTGGTTGAACAATGAGGAACTGTTTACCATCATATGCTTCCATTGGAAACATCTAATTATTTTGCTGCAATATTTGGGCAAATCTATTAAAAAGTATTCCATAGATCCAAATTACTTAAACCTCTTTGGTGTTTTGCCTGCATTCATTTGATAGTGTTCTCAAAGATCACTATCAAAGATCGTCTCACAGTTTCACAACAATATAAATATATATAAATAATCTACAGACTGTGGGGCCATTTATTTTAAAGGTATTTTGGCCTGAATGAATATGAGCTGTGTTGTCGTTGCGTCGTCGTGGACACCTTTTGCTCGAGAAAACATTGCTCCCATCGCAGTCGTGCCGTAGTTAATACAGTTAAAGTGATAAAACGGTTAAAGTTGCTGCAAGTCTGTGGTGATGTAGCTGTGGAGTAAAATTGCAATCGGGCATAAAAATATGGATGAAAAGTTCAAGCACATTTAAAACTAAATGGCCTGTAAATGACAGAAAATGTGTGTAGTAGAGGAATAAAGGCGGCTCTCTGAAATGCGTTAGTGACATCTGTGTGGTAGTTTTGAATATCGACTTATTTTCATAAAATCTGTGTTCTTATTCAGGTTTGTCTGGGGATCAGTTGTACAGAGAAACCAGGAAACGAGACAAAAGCATGAAAAAAAGGAGAATATTATCCTGGGAGAAAGCAGGGATGGAGAACAAGTGTTTCAGTGTGAAGGGATGTATTTCCCTTCACCCCCCCCCCCCCCCACGACCCCCCCCCACCCCCCCCCCCCCCCCGTTACTGAAGAAAGTCATTTCACCACCAGAATGTCCAGGCCAGTGTGAGTGATGGCCAGCGGTCATGTGTGAGGAAAGTGCACTGATCAGGCGTCTATCTGTGTTTGCACCGTGGTCTGGACTTACAGCGGAGGGAATATGTTTCCTCCTACCGCCTTTGTTGTGAGCAACCAGCAGTGTTTTGAATTAGGTATGAGCAGCCATGGGCAGCCATCAGAAAGAGTTGATGGTGGAGAGAGTGAAGATATAAAGCCCGCAGTGTTCTGGGTCAGTCGGAGGGCACCGAGGGGAGGAACTCATGAAGTCAGGGAGTCGCAGGGGAGTAAAATTTGAACACAGAGGCTTGTGGTCAGCGAGAATCGTATTCAGCATGATTCGGGTGCGAGCATTTGCACTCGCCACGTATTCAGAGTATGATTCAGAGTCTCATTAATACTCACTGTGAGGTCAACGAAAGGGCAGAATATTCCTGGGCTAAAATACTCCATTTCCCAGGTTACTGGTTCCTGCTATTGGACTTTAAAATTGTACCGTGTAACTTTAAAATATATACAGATATCCATTACATTTAAATCATTGCCAAATTAGTTCACACAATGCTGATTAAGTCTATTAGCGCTGGCTAATCTACTGCCGTTTGTCCCCGCCCACCCCTTTGCTGCTGCTGTATACGCACAAAAGCTCCCTCGGTCAGGTTGTTTCATAGCATCCAAATAATGTTACGTTGTCTCTGCTCACAAAGACCAAAACTTTGGGACACGTGATATTGGACTTTTTGCCGATATCTAATATATAAGGAGTGCTTAGGCCGACACTGACATATACGTATACGTATATACATTTTAAATCCAGTATTGACCAATATAACACTATTGAGCATCCCCGACATTATGCAGTGCAGCTTTAAGTTAAGCTCCAGAACAATATTTACTGTGTTGAGTGAAATGTTGAGACTGAAGTTTCACATTGTTTCTAATATGTATGATGTAAATTCTGCTCGTTTTTAAACAGGCGGTTCATTCATTTGCATTTTCATCTGTTATTACCTTCAAGAATTCTTAATATTTTTATTTTGTCTTTTTTTTTTTGTCTCATCTTTGCCATTTTCTGTGACGGAGACGATAAGTCGTGTTTGCCACAGCACCTGACAGCTGGACTGTTGCTGTGTCCTTGCAGATTGCGGTCATTATTCTTGGCAGGCGAGCGATGTGACGTGGAGACGCTGGAGTGGGCAAAGAGAAGCTTTGCTGTTCCTGTTTTGGATCACTGGTGGCAGACTGGTAGGACAGACTTTACTTCTGAATCTTAGAGACATCGATGTCATTATAGCCTGTGTGTTTTAGCCAAATTCATATTCATATTACACACAAACTCTACACAGAAGCTGACTCTTAACTATATCCTTCTGAGCTTTCCAATTTTATGGTCTGTTCTTCTGCCATGTTTGTTTTTTTTTTGGCATAAAGCAGCACATTATTGCCAGGCTGGCTTACAAATGCACACTCTGTCCAGTTTATGTTGCAGGATTTCTGGTGGTTGAAGCTTAAACAAGCATGAAGCTGTTAAAATTGTTTATTAGCATGAGATGCACTTTATTCCCAACCTTTAGAGACATGCGTGTGTCACGTCAGTGCTTGACGGTAGCTTGAGCTTGTGTATGACCTTGAGCGCTTTATTAGCATGTAATGTATCCATTATAATGGTTTGAGTTAATCTGATATTAATACTGAAGTCAATAAATATAGTCTCTGCTCTACTTTATTAACCTGTGGCCTTGAGTCGAGGCATAACTCCAGAAAGCCTCAGTTCCTGCTGTCAGTATGAAGCACATTTCATTATTCTACCCTCTTTCATTAATCCCTCCTCATGCGTTCCTATATCATAGACATGGGAATTGGTTCACAGTGCAGTACCTCTGGTGTAATTACGGCGCTTACGACCCCACAGTTTGAATTTGTACTGTATTTTCCCCCCGGAAACTGCTCATCACTCAAAGTGATGTGTAATCATTTCCAAAAGATCGAGACACGGCAGATGGCTGAGATCACCGAAGATGTCTGTCTTGATCGAGGAAAAAAAACATTACTTCTTTCCCATAATAGGTCAAAATGTATTAAAGGTCACCTAGAATGGTCATTTTGAACCAAAAGTCCAGATTACTGATGTCTACCTAGATAAATTAAATATTTATGGTCAAAAACCTCATAGTCTCTTCAGATTAAGCCAGATTATTGCTGCTCTCTGCCAGCCTCTGAACAGACACTCTGTTTCTGAGCTAATGCCCCGCCCCCCAGAACACGGAGTCTCTTGTGATTGGCCAGCTACCAGCTGACTGACTGCTCC
>JAFBJR010000080.1:217606-234303 GCA_016785285.1 Brachirus orientalis | reverse complement strand
AGATTGAAAAGATGTGACTAAAAGTCAGTCTTCTACTATATGATCAACCTGTCAGTGAGTTGAACTTGTGCAACATGTGTATGTAATGCTCCAACATGTCTGGAGTAAACCAGGTATAATAGACCTTTTTCACAGCAGCTATTTGTTGCCATGAAATAGTAGGAGAAACACAGGTTTGACCAATAACATTAGGGTTCCAGTCCAGGTTTTAAAGAGCCATGGTTGTGTTATTGTTCAAGTGGAAATGTAGCTCACACTAAATATTTGATATCATACAAGCATTTTTGTTGTTTTTCAAACTACATATGTGTTTCTCCATATTTTCAGGATGTGTTCCAATAAAGTGATGGAGAAATAATTGTACAGTATGGTCATTATAGCATTGCTAAAACAACAAATCTAATGGTGGCCTAAGACTTATGCACAGTACTGTATATATGTGTATATATATATATATACATAAATACGTATATATATATACAGTATGTATATATATATTTATTTATTTATTTAGTTTTTTTTTACACCCAGTAGTAAACACATACAAATGGGGAACCATTGTTTACTTTGCAAGGGGGCACACCAGGCCTTGACCCTTCCTGGGATTTGAACTGGCAACTCTCAGGTTACAAGCCCAGGTTTTTTTTAAAAAAATATTAAAACAGGTGATTAGAGGAAAAAGCTGAACTTCTGTCAGAGTTTTCTTTCTGTGAAAAGGTAGTTTATTTTTCTTTTCTCCACTGATGCCTGAATGTGTACAGAGCCTCATGTATGTTGTGATTTGGTGCTATACAAATAGAATTGAATTGAATTGACCAATCTGGCTTACTTTTGCAAAATAAGAGACTTTGTTTTCAAACTCGCCTTAAAGGCAGTGACGTGAGTTAATAAGCTGATTTTAATTGTGATTGATAATAGAAAATACCTCTGATACCTCTGCTGCTTTTGTATTTTAATATCAGCACTATTCACTGACATTTAAAACTTGATATCAATAAGAATTATGTAAATTCTTGAAACTGAAAGACCCAATTGAGTTGAAAATATGCGGCTGAGAAGAACATTATCTGAATTATTTTCCAAACTGTCCAGACGAGGGCGCTGTGAGTGCAGCTTGGCCTGGCATCCATTTATGGAGCAGACAATCACGACACTAAACCATCCCAAATGTGTTGGAAGTATTTCTGGTTCTAACTCGTTCCCATCGAGTGGAATGGTTCAGTTTGGTACAGTACCAACATAACCAGCCCAAACCGTTCCACTTTTTGCCACCCTACCCTTGGGGTACCAGAATAAAATGGTACAGTCCAGTCAGGGTGGATCTAGACCGGCTTTTTCCCTTCAACGCCATTGGCCACAGCCCAAACCCAGAATACCAAGTACAGGTACTGTTCTCAGTTGAAACCAGTGCATAAACCAGGGCTTTACCCGTTCCAAACCATACCGTACTGTTCCAAACCAAATCAACATTGTTTTGAATCTTTTCCCACTCACACAGCTCTGGCTAAGTGAGCATTATCTCAGCGCCTTGTGTCATTCAACAGCAAGCCCCAAAAAGCTGCTCTCACTTTCTGGCTCAGTCTGATTCACATGCCTGCAGACACAGTGATGCAGATGTTGTGGCTCTTGTAATCTCTGCAACGTCTGTGTTACTCCATTGTTTGTTGGGAACTGCTCTCATCAGCCCTCTAACGTGGGAATTCGCCTGACATTCATTGAATTCAGTTCACTTTTATTTGTAGAGCGCCAAATCACTACACACATTATCTCAAGGCTCTGTACACAGTAAGGTCAAAACCTTTACAATATGACAGAGAGAAAAGGAACCCAACAGTTCACACAATGAGCAAACACTAGGCACCAGTGGAGAGAAAAAACTCCCTTTTCTAACAGGAAGAAATCTCTGACAGAACCAGGCTCAAACGTGTGTGGTCATCTGCCTCGACACCATAGAAGCGTTTGTCAATTCAGGTTTCCAAGGCACAAGATGGGCATCTGTCATCAGCAAGTTAAGTAGTGGGTTGGTATGCATCAACCCGGCCGTGAGCAAACGAGCCGAGGTGTCTGAAAAGTCATCGGGGAGGCTACGTTTTTAAGTGACAGAATGAAAATGTCCCTTCGAAGAGTCTTGTTTGGAAATGGAACATACCATAAAATGTGACACATAACATGTAGAAGATCCAGTTTGCAATTGTTGGGAATGAAGTTGTGATGTGATGCTTGATATTAGAGGAAATGTTTTTGGTGTGACGTTTGTGTGTGAGGTCTGTGCAAAATGAAGATTTTCTTCAGTTTTCTTCAGTCTCTAGAATATGACGTGTAGAGCAGGACCATGTTTAATCTAAAATGGTATTTTATTACAAATTGCAGTAGGCCATATTGTGATTTTGTGGTTCAGCCCTAATAGTATGGCAGTCATCTCCAAAAATGAAGTTTGAACAAATATTATATGACATGTTATTTCCTCCAAGGCACACAAATGTAACAACATTATGTATTATTGCGTTTACTATCGCTAACGTGAGGTTGAAGCTAACAGCTAAAATAACAGCTGTCTCCAGATTTGTACCTTATGTTCACATCGCCACACGCCGCTTTTCGGATGCCGCCGTGATTTGATGCTATTTTTGGTGCTTTGATGCTCCATTTTCACAGAAAAACCTGAGGTTAAAGAGTGGATCCCGGCTCTGAGATCAACGTAACGTCACTGTCTTATTTTTGTGACGGATTAAAGGTTAAGTTGCACTCACTGCGCCCTCTTCTGGATCATTTGGTAATCACTTTAGAAGGTCTGATGTGCTTCTTGGCTGTATGTGTTGAACTCAGACAGGTTTGTAAGGTTTTCCTTTTAAAGTTTGAATAGGTATCCACATTTTGGCTAAAAAAGTGAGAGCCCTGAGTTGATGGCTTATCGTTTTTTTGTTGCTGTATCAAACCAAATTCCTGATAATTTTACCTTCTTCCCTCTCTTTTTCCTGAATTTCAACATTCTGCTCAATGTCTTGAGCTTGGCTAATCAAGCCTTTTGTTAGTACCTGTGTTGGGCTGCTCAGCAGACTGCCAATGATACTCTTAGTCTGAGCAGTTTAAGCTCCCCCCCCCCTTAATCACAGACTTGTAGCAGAACTAATCCCACAGGTTATTCCTCCACCAAATACTGGCAGAACAGGAAAGGGGGGGAAAAAAACCACTATGTGGTATGTTTTTCTGCACTATGCTGCAAAACTATTATTCATTATTTATTTTTTCCAAATTTCTTCACAGCCACTTTAGTTGGGCTTGATATAGTCTGGGTTGGTTTTCTGATGCAAACAAATTGAAATGAATTATTTAAAGGAAAACAGAAGTAACTTTTAACAATTCAGAGTCTGCCCAAGCAGCTTGCAGTCGATTCTCTCTCTTTCTCTCTCACCGTCCACTTGTTTTCTTCCTCCTACACCACATTGTCTTTTCAAATGACCTCAGGTCAATGTACTTGTTCAGCTGCTGACTGAGTTTCCCCAGCAACCGCACATCACCATGACAACCATGGGCTCTGCTGTGCATTGACAGTGTATGTGTGCAGAAAGAACCACCGTGGCGTTTTCAGACAAGTGACACATAAAGTCAAAATGGTTGTTTTGGTCATGTCTGAGTATAGATGTAAGCCACTGGACTTACTTGCTGTTTTGTTGTTTTTCCATCTAATTACCTCCACCAAGGAGGTTATGATTTTACTGGTGTATGCTTGATTTGCTCGTGAGCTGAACCTGAACCTTAGTGTCACGATTCTCCAATTCTCCAAATACTTGATTCAACTCGATTTTACAATTCTCAACCTTTTTTCTCTTTTTTTTTTAATTGGTCTGCTAGTTTAGTCCAGGATCACTGGTTTTTATGTCACGATGACTCTGGGAATTTTTAAATTTTTAAATTCCCATTTTGATGGTCTACATGAGTGATATAATGTCCATTATTTGTTTGCAGTGTACCACACCAAGCCGTTATTGTCTGATTTAAATCATTTATTAACAATATCAATGTAACAATAACCAGTCAATTGTAAACTTAAGTGTAAGTACAAAATAATTTCCACACCAGTGATTTCAGAGAAGCGGGAGGGGATTCAAGTTTGGTTGGTGTGTTGCCCAAATTAGCAGTTGCCATGGTTACTATTAGTTGGCAGCAGCTTCAGGTTAGCAGGAGGAGCTAACGTATAGTTGTGCTACAATGGCTACAACACTGTGGTTTTTTTCCCCTTCTGGCACGTCTGCAGAACATCTGCAGGATGTCACACAGTGGAGGCGTGGCTAAATCGTCATCGCTTTCGAAAATCGTGACACTGTTTCAATCAATATTCATTTACATATTACTGAAAGATTGTGACACCTCTATTCTGTAGTTTGGCATTAGTTTGGAGTAAATGGGTCATGTGACATGGAGACTACTGAAGAAAATAAGGTGTTTTTTTTTTTTTTTTGAATATTAATATAAAATGTTTTTGACTAAAATAAGTTCTCTAATACAATATAAAGTTGGTGGTATTGGTATTAACACACTTTGGCATTGTTTCTAAGTCAGATGTAATTATATTGATATTAAGTTACACAATTAAACTATTAGAAATAATAATAAGTAAAGTAAATCACTAAATATACTTGAATCCTCTTGGGTAGTAATACAATTTTGGCATAACTGCTGCTAATGTTTAATTTATAGAACACACTGTCATACAGAATAAAGGGAAAGGAAAGAATAATTTTAAATAAATTACAAAAAAAAAAAGGATTTGTTTACACCCGTCTAACCTTCAGTGCATGTTTTTGGTTCTTATTCGTAAACATTAAGCCGTTTTTGATAGATTTAAAAGAAAACTGAAATGCTTTCTCAGATAGTACAAGATCATTTGTTTATCTGTCCACTTGGTCAATATGAGTCCAATCTTAATTTAATTCATAATTAAGAAACATCTGCCCCTTCAACTGCAAAATGCTCCTCAGTGCTTTTTTATTTTGGTCAACTTGTAAGCCAGTTTTAAACACTGACTGGTTTCAAATCCACCTCAACTAATTCACTGGAAATTGTGTTAAATGTCACACTAAGTGCAAACATCCCACAATCCCATGCAGGCCCGTTCCAAACCCATTCATCACACTCAAAATGCCTCCCACTAGCCAAACTCATCTCTAACGGGTCGAAGAAAGATTGATTTGTTTTTGTTCTGGGGGGAACGAGAGTGAGAGGAAATGAGAAGAAGCTGAAATACAGGAAAAGATTGAGGTGGGAGTGCAGAGGAAGACCGATACCAAGATTAATTTTTTATTTTTAAGGGTGTGCATGAGTGTGGTTTTTAAAGATTTCTGCAACCTGTCAGTTGGACGAGCAGAAAGACTGAACATGCACCTACAGCTCGCTCAGTTTATAATGTCGGTAAGCATTTTCCTGAAGAGTTAATGGTCCCAATCACTAGTGTGATGTCTTCTTCAGAACTTGATATTTTGGGCCACATGGTTGTTGTAGTGGTTTGGAACGCGGTCGGAACAAGGGCCTTTCTGCATGGAGTTTGCATGTTCTTTCTCCGGGTTCTACAGTCCAGGAAACATGTACATTAGGCAAATTGGACCATCAGAGGTGTCAAACTCATTTTAGTTCTGGAGTCACATACGGTGCAATGTGATCTCAAGTGGGCCGGACCAGGAAAATAATAGCATAATAAGCCAAAAACGACAAGAACTCCAAATGTTTCCCTTTGTTTTATATTTAATGAAATATCTTTTATGATCTATTATGAACAACTTGAAATTTCTTTAGAAAAATAAGTGTAATATTATATTTAATTTTACCATTTACACATGCATTACAACTTACACATCACAGTGGATCTACAAAGGCACTAAACAGTTGGTCACAGGTCTCTGGAACCGAGAAATATAGTAGCGCACGTACTGATTAGATTCCAATCATTATGTGAAACTTTCACAAATTCATTCTGTGGGCCGGACTGGACCCTCTGGCGGGCCGGTTCTGGCCCGCGGGCCGCGCGTTTGACACCCCTGATCTAAATGGACCACAGTGAGTGTGAGAGTGAGTATATGTGGCTATGTGACCGACTGGCGACCTGTCCAATTCAATTCCATTTTTATTTATAAAGCACATTTAAACACAACCAAGGCTGAACAAAGTGCTGCACAGAATGAGTAAAGAAAACATAAAAGCAATTAAACAATTAAAAAAAAAAAAAACTATACAAAGCGTAATAAAAGCGCATAAATGCAGACAAACAACAGGATGGGAGTTGAACACCATGGAGTAAAAGTAGGTTTTTAAAGAAGTTTTAAAGTGCTCAGCAGTCTGGGCAGAAAAAGCTCCATCACCTCTGGTCTTTAGCTCTGTCTTTGGGACTTCCAGTAGCAGCTGGTTCGCCCACCTAAGTGCTGCATCAACACACAGTCCAGCCAGATACTGAGGTGCCAGTCCATTTATAGGTTCAAAAACCAAAAGTCAATCCTAAAACACACTGGTAGCCAGTGGAGTGAAGCCAATATAGGCGTTATATGGTCATGTTTGCACTTTGTGGTCAGAAGGCGAGCTGCTGCAGCGTTCTGCACCAGTGATGGTCAGTGCCACAAAACAGAGAGTTGCAGTAATCCAGCTCTGAGGTGATGAATAAAGTGGAATAAAGTGGTAGAAGATGAATGAGTGAGTTGAGGATTTTAGACATATTGTCCAGTATGAACCTGGCTGCAGCTATTGAATATTTTGGTAATGGAGTATTCTATCGAATATTCCATCGATTCATTGAGTAATCGGATAAAATATACTTTTATCCTATTCCTCCTGTTACTTTTGCTTTGCTGCGTTTGCTCATTTTCACTGTATTCACTGTTTTCGGTCCCGGCGTCTGCCATTCTGTGCAGCTAAACTGTCCACACACGTTCCCCCAAAGCCCGCTTCCGTCTTCTTCCGACGCGTAGCCTGTGACGTAAGCACGTTGTGTCACGCTAAAAAGAATCCGTGCGAAACGTGAGCTTTAAATTTAATTAAACGAGGCTTCGAGGCAGAGGAAATTCCTCCATCATTTTTTTGTCACTGAGTTACTCAAGGAATCGTTGCAGCCCTGCTGCAGATGAACGTCCTGTTGCAGAACCTCCGCATGGCGCCAGCCAAGTCACGTGACATGAAAACAGCAGTTCAGACTCTTATGGGTGACGTCACTAACAGTTGCCACCGTAGCAGCCATTTTCTGAATCCAACACAGAGTTGGATGAATTTTTGGCCATTTTACTCGTATGTAGGAAGGAGGAAATGAAGTTGTTGTCAACCCTTCAGTTTTTAGAGTTGGTGAAACACAGCTGCATTGGCCGCCATCGAGCGTGCCCCGCTGATGCATGTGGGCGTGTGAGGGCAGCTTTGTATGCAGCTCGAATTAAGTTCTTTTTTTTAAATATATTGTGGTAAAAAGGACATCCTACTCCCCCACCATTTTATGATTTCATTATTCAAATCTCATAAAACAAATCACTGTTTCCCCTCACTCACGTTATACGATGGCCATAAATGTTGTAAAACAAGGAGTCAAACCAGGTGAACTGTCATCACTGTGGCCGTGCTCTGACCGGGGGGGGGGGGGGGCTAATGTCACCCTGAACGCTGTTGTTGCTCGGCACCTTCTCGTCCGACAGTGATGATGCCTTGAACCCTGCCACAGACAAATGAGGCGCACGTGGGTTGCTGGTTCAGAGGCCATTGCAGTTGGGTAAGTGGTGTTAAACTTCTCCCTCCATTAACTTCTCAATATTTTCTAACTTAATCGTTTTCCTTGACCAGCAGCCGCCTCCTGCCCGCATGCTCACGTCTTTGAAGCGTGCTGTGCTGAACTTGTTTGCTCAGTAGCAGAGGGACGACGTCTTCTGTATCCTGACAAGAAAACTGGTACTGGCAGTGATTTATGGCACTTTTGTTGTTAGAGACGTCATATTCAATTACTATAGTTCCTCCTCAACGTGGGCGGGGTCATCATATCACGGCTGCGCCAAAGTGCCGTGATGTGGTTTTATACGCGACACAAACACGTGACGGTCAAAGCAGTTGTTTTCTTTGTAGTGAATCATTTTCCTCAGTTTTCTAAACAGATGAGTTCACTGAATGGTTCAGTACTTCCTGCATGAGCGGAGCACAGACTCCGTCTGACACAGTCACTGAAGTGAAATCCGGCTGAACGGCTTGTGATTGGGCTCACCATCTCCGTCTTTCAGCAGTGCTGTCGCTAAATACACCAGACTCCTCTGTTAAATATGGACATTTTACAAATGTCCTTGTTAAATGTTGCAGATTAACGCATGTTTTCAGGATTTTCAAGTCTTTTTAACTGATCTACAGTTCAACATTGTTCGCTTTGATTCTTGTGTCGGACTTTGTCGCGCTCGTGACTCTTCCAGTGACGACGCTCTCTGACCAATCAGTGGCCGGCAGTCTGTCCACGTCACATTTTAGTATCGGCTCAGCTCGACTGGAACTTCGACACAGCAGGAATTTAACTAATCACTACTGGAAAAGCACCATTTGTCTGTTACTTTCTGCAAAAATTAAGTTTGAATGAATATTATATGTTACATATTCCAAACTGACCAGATAAATCGATAATGAAATGAATCAGTTGTAGCCCTAAATGAAACAATTTCCCATGTTCTCTGCTTATTTTAATCCCAAATAAAAACCACACATCATGTTGTTGGTCTTTTATTTTGCAAGGCAGAAAATCTTCCCTCCATGTTTTAATTAGTTCATAACGACCCTGTGGAGCAACTTCCTGCACAGTTCATAAAACAAGGGGAATTTTAAAAAAAGTAGCTTGATTAAAATTGCATTTGCATGTCTTGAGGTTAGCTATGTTCCATGTGTTTTACAATAAAAATCACTAACTATCTCTGACTCAACTGAGGTTTTCGCTGACATCCGCACAAGTCATTCCGTCTGTCTGTCTGTCTGTCTGTCTGTCTGCTCGTCGTTTGTCACTATGGCTCCACGCTGCTTATACAAGCCCTGATTTATGAACATCCATTTGCCGTTAATTAATATCTAAAGACATTTCAGAGACACTAAGCCCACAGGCTCGGTGATCCTCTTGTTATTCACAAACAAGCTGCAGCTTAATTACCTCCCGTCTCCGCCGTCGCTAATATGCAAATGTGTGCACAAGCTGCTCAAAAAATAAATAAATAAATAAAAAGGTGATTGTATCATGAAGGAGGAAACGCACCGCATGTACACTTTCTGATATAATGTCCTGCTTTCTTCTTATGCCACTGCAACCCAGAGTGTCATGACATTTCAGGCTGTTAAAATGCAAATGTATGCAGCGAGGTGCACTTAACTCAGAATTCCATCTTTTCTTTGTAACACACGGAGGAAGCAGACACTTTAAGTCATGTATTCCTTTAAAGTATGTCGACAGCAGTGCAACTGGTGCTTTGCCATGGGGGTAAAACATCAATGTTTGGGGATTATTTTTTTTTCCTCCTCTTTTGAGAGCACTGATGGTATAAGGACAGTTATGCAAATGATGGTTGGTTAGATACGACAGTGAGGCATAAAAAATGCATTATAGATTCATTAGACCTTGAGGGGAAAAGAAACTACAACAGCAGAGGACAAAACCTGGGGTCACGTACACTCACTGGCCACTTTATTAGGTACACAGAACACTTTCAGGTGTGGTCGTCTGCTGCTGTCGCCCATGTGCACCATGGTTTGATTGAGTGGTTATTTGAGCTGCGGGTCCTTTTCTATATTTCTGAACCAGTCTGTTCATTCTCCTCTAACTTCTGGCATCAACAAGACATTTTCACTCACAGAACTGTCACTCACCGGATACTTTCTCTTTTTATTTTTTGCACCGTTCTCTGTAAACCCTAGAGATGGTGGTGCATGAAAATCCACAGTTTCTGAAATGCTCAGACCAAATCCCCGCTCTCCTTCACTCTGATGCTCTAATTTGAACTTGAGCAGCTCGTCTCGACCATTTCTATATGTCTAAATGCATTCAGTTCCTGCCTCGTGATTGGCTGATGAGATATTTTGCGGTAAACAAGCAGCTTGAGCAGATAGCGTCGCCGAGAAATAAAATTCTTACACAGTCTTGTCAGTTGGGGAAAAGTGTAACCTGACAGACTCTCTCTTTCTCAACACAAGCAGACTCAGGTGTGTCTATCCTTGTGAGGACTCTTATCGACTTCCATTCATTTGGACAGAATAACCACCGCCTTAGCCATGTTCAGTTAATTTTAATTCAGCCCTAAACTTAACTAGTTCCTTTTAGGAAAAAAAGGTGCCTGTTCTGCCTCTTTAGGACCAGGATTTGGTCTCTGTGTGTCAGTGTTTATTCCAGAAAAGGTCCTAAAGAGGTAACAAATATTCATAAGCCCGCACATGCACCGTTAAACATCAGTTAGACTCAGACGTCAGACGCTCAGCCTCAGTTTTTCCTCCTCCTCTCCTTTTGTTTCTGATCTAATCTTTCCCACTGAGCTGGATCAAGTGAGTTATTCACTCCCCGGGTGGGTGAGTGCGGCTGACGCTGCTGCAAAGTGGAGCACGGTTGGGTGGCGGAGTCGGGCAGAGCCCACAGGAGCTGTCATCGTTCTGCTGCATAATGTAGGTTAAGGCTGCTCCAAGATGAAGAGCAACTCGAGCTGCTTTTGGTCGGATACACAGAAAATGAGAAAACACACACTGACCTTAACCTAAGCACAATTCAAATCTGAGTCTTAAACCTAATCAGGTCCTCAGTAATGAGGTTCTGCCTCATTAGGTCCAGGTTTTGGTCCTCATGAGGACTACTGGTCCTGACAAGGTCACTTGTTTCATGAACCCCTTTGTCTGTTTCCTTCTCACCAGAAACTGGCTCGCCCATCACCTCCACGTGCCTCGGTCTGGAAAACTCTCTTCCGCCACCTGCAGGCCATGCTGGCAAACCTGTTCCAGGTTACAATGGTAAGAATTCACTTTTTAAACCACATTCCTGTTGCTGTCGCTGTGTAATCTGTGTTCCGGCCTCTTCTCTGTTCAACTTTTATGGAACATTTTATTTAGAGATGAACAGATAAACCCAAAGTAGAAATGGCTAAAACTTTTCCCAGCAGAGTGTTTGGTGATGTTGCTCTCTTCCTCCAGTTTACCTGACAGTAGAGCATCACCGCTGAATAGGAGGCGTGCGCTCTTCTTTGTCTTTCAGTCACGGTGATCAACGATGACGTACAGGAGGTGAAGCCAGGAACTCTGGGAAATATTGTGGTGAGGTGAGTTTTACAGTGAGCTGACATCTGTCTCTCAACCTTTAAGTCTACCACTTAGATTTTAAATAAAAGAAGTAATCTACACTTGAAGACAAAATGATTAGCCCTTATGGAAATGTCATTGTTTTAAAAGTGCTGTTAAACAGAGCAAAGATGTTCTGAACACAGCTTTTTCAAACATCCTACTTTTATTTTGGATGCTTCCATTGTTTGACTTTGCACAAGGAAATGAAATTATTCCACAAAAACTACCAGGGTCAAATTATTAGCCCCTAACAGTCAGTTGTGTCTCCCTTTTTGCTGGATAACAGCCTGCAGTGGTTTGTTGTAGTTTTCAACTGCTGCATCACGTCTCGGCTGATGAGACCTGGATGATTCATGATTCAGCGCCGCGTCAGACGACGGCGGCAGACTGAGGAATGATTGACTCCTCGGCACATGAGAGCAACGAGCGCACACGCCAAAATCACGTCTCCTCTGTATCAGGAAGTGTTCCAAACGGAAAAACTAATCACGGGGTAAATTTGTCAAATTAGTCTAAATTCTTATCCGTGAGCTCGCCAGTCAAGTTGATCATTTCCTGCACAGATTGTGGAAAGTTGGTTCTGATCACTGGCAAAAAGAAATTTGACAAATGAAACACGAGCAGGTGTCGATGATGCAGAATGATTCATCTCCCTGTAACTCCAACTCTGCAGATATTATTGTATTTAATCCTACAGGAGGACAAAATTATTATTATCCCCCTATGAAGAGTTTTAACACAGCTTTTTCAAAACATCCTAGTTTTCTTTTGGATGCTTCCCCTTTTTTGACTCTGCACACAGAAATGAAATGATTCCACAAAAACCAAAAACTACCAGGGTCAACATGATTGTCCCCCTGATGCTAACAGTCACTTGTGTCTCCTTGTTGCTGGATAACAGCCTGCAGTGGTTTGTTGTAGTTTTCAACAAGTCTCTGACTCGTCTCCTGAGGAATCCCAGCCCATTCTTTAGATTTGAGATTTGATGGCCTTCTGGCATGGACCTTGGTCTTCACTTCAATGGGATTTAAGTCAGGACTTTGTGCAGAAAACGCCAATGATCACAAAATCGACATTAAAAACAACAAAGCTGGTGGTGGCCTAAGACTTATGCACAGTACTGTACACTTTTTTTTTTCTTTTTAAATTCACTTGGTATGGCTTATATTCAGGTGCGCTCAATACTCTGAACATTACGGTGAATGTTTTCCATATATCCCCTTTAATATAAAAAAGGACATAATGTACCCTTTGATAATTCAGACAGTGTTGTTGCTGTGGTTGGGAAACCGAAATGTATTTGAGGTCAAACGCTCCAGCGGTCAACCCTCAGCCCTTTGTGTGGCCTTATCTTCCCTCCTAACCCCTCTGTGTTATCACTCCTCAACTGTGAATGAGTCTCCAACGACGCGGCTTCCCGAGGAATCCACGTGAAGGCTCCACACGGGAATCACGACGACAGGTGGAGCTGTAAACGGACGGACGCGGCTGCAGTTAGTGCGCTTCCCTCCAGTCACCACAGTCGCTGTTCTGTGATCCAGAGCTTTGTCAACAGCTCCGTGAAGTCATCTCCGATATTTACCGAGGGTGAGGCACAGGGGATAATCGACCTGGAGAGAGTTACAGCTTTTGAAACGCGTGTTTTGGCTCAGACTAAATATTTGTCTTGAAATTATGAAAATGAAAGAACAGTGACAGAAGCAATATTGGGAGAAAGGATGTCGATTTTTGCCGCCGTCATAATCGGCCCATTCCAGACAGAGATCAGCAGCAGAAATGAGTTTTTCAGTGAAGCGTGTTTGAATATTATAGTCGTGTTTTGAAATCGATCTGAGCTGAAGGATGTTCAGAGTTTAGACCTGGAAAATTGAGGCGTCCTTTTTTGTGGAGATGAGGGATTATGTGTTGTCGCTGGATAAACAAACGCTCAGTGACTTTGCTCTCCTGTCTGCCTTCTGTGTGTGTGTGTGTGTGCGTGTGTGTGGTTTCTTGTGTAGGTATCTTTGTGAGGACCAAAAAATGTCCTCACATTTTGGAAAGGTGAGGACATTTTGGCTCGTCCTCACGTTCTGTCATCTCTGAAACGACTTTTCGAGGGTTAAGATTGTTTAGGATTAGGGATAGAATTGGGTTTAAGTTAAGGATTAAGGTTTTGGTTGCGATGGTTAAGGGAGTGTCCTCACTACGAATGCTGCACAAACACGTGTGTGTACACCTGGTCTTCCTCATGTTGTGGGGACCTAAATGTGTCTCCACACTCACATTATGGGGACTTGTCTTCCTTATGGGGACAAAAATCAAGTCCCCATAACGTAAATGACTCCATTTTAAGGTGAAGACATGTTTTAAAGTTAGGCTGAGGTTAGGCTTAGGGTCAAGGGTCAGGGTTAGGACACTAGTAATTATGGTTAAGGTTAGAGTACGTCTGCAGGAAATGAATGGAGGTCAATGTTAATGTTCTCTGTAGTCATGGAAACCAGTGTGTGTGTTTGTTTTTGATTGTTACCCATTTATGGCAGTTTTCTGGCATAAACACTGACCTTGTAAAGGACCGGTAGTTCTCATGGAGACCAAAACCTGGTCTTAATGAGGCAGAACCTCATTTCTGGGGAACTGATTAAGTCAAGGACTAAGATTTGAATTGTGTTTAGGTCAAGGTTAGGCACACTTAACACATGTTGAGGTCGTCCAAATGAATAAAAGTCTCCAATAACAGGGAGACATTGGTTTAAAATCTGAGAAAACTGCTGATTTTAAATGGATACTAATCAGTTGTTACACATATAGAAAATGAAGTACACTACCGTTCAAAAGTTTGGGGTCACCCAGACAATTTTGTGTTTTCCATGAAAACTCACACTTTTATTTATCAAATGAGTTGCAAAATGAATAGAAAATATAGTCGAGACATTGACGAGGTTCGATGGAACCCACAAATGTGATGCTCCAGATACTCAACTAGCTCAAAGGAAGGTCACTTTTATAGCTTCTCTAAGCAGCTAAACTGTTTTCAGCTGTGCTAACATGATTGCACAAGGGTTTTCTAATCATCCGTTAGCCTTCTAACGCAATTAGCAAATACAATGTACCATTAGAACACTGGAGTGATGGTTGGTGGAAATGGGCCTCTATACACCTATGTAGATATTGCATTAAAAACCAGACGTCTGCAGCTACAATAGTCATTTACCACATGAACAATGTATAGAGTGTATTTCTGATTAGTTTCATGTTATCTTCATTGAAAAACAGTGCTTTTCTTTCAAAAATAAGGACATTTCTAAGTGACCCCAAACTTTTGAACGGTAGTGTAGTTCAGGTTTTTTGATGGATGGGTATATGAGGTATTATCAGCCATTGCTCTCACTGAAAACAGCGTGGACAGAAAGAGAAACCGATTTTAGGCTCTTAACAAAAGTCTAACCTTAAAAAAAACCTACGCTTTTTTGCATCTACCAAATCTGTAGAATACATTTGCTGCTTTATTGTAGAATAAGACAGCATTTTATGAAAGGAAAATTAATTTGAAGCCTGCCAACTTTCCCCACACCAAAGTCCATTGAAAAAATCAGTGTTTTTAGGTCCCAGGGTCACAGCAGCTCCTGGTCTACTCGGTGCATTGTTGGGTCAGTTTTAGTCACTGAAGTAAATCTGAATTAAGGATTTGAAACACCAAAGTCACAAGATATCAAACTTTCAGGCGGCAGTGGCTCAACAACTCATCTGTGCCGTGATGTTAAATCACTGATTTCCTCTATGGAATTTGGTGCGAGAGAGTGTTTAACAAACTTAAGGTTCCAGAGAGAAAAGTCTGTCTCATGGAGAGAAAAAAGACTCAGAACTAACCCTTTAATACATCTGGGGAGAGGCTGAGAGTGGACTAGTGACATTTAATTGATTTTTCTTTTCCAGACTACCTTTACCACCCGGTGCAGCACTGTCACTGTGGCAGAGCGAGAATCTGTTCAGGAAGCTTTACTTCACCAAGTTCCCAGTGAGTTCACCAATCATTACGATCCGGTCGACACTGCGCCCACTGATTACTGACAAAACATATTTCATACACTTTATTTGTACATACACACAGTGGTGCTGACACAGTGGCATTACCATGTGTGTTTGTTGTATTATGCTTGTTACGCATTGTTCATGTATTGTCGGTGTGTTGAATAATAAAGAATACAATAATAATAATAATGAAGAAAGAAAGATTACTCATCTTTCCTGTGTTTATTACACACACACACAACAATTTGTGACTTAATCTGATGTAAAACCACAGATTAGTGATAGATATAATCCAACATTAGACTGAGAAGTTATAAAATGTGGTAAAAGGTTGCCCCCTAGTGTTGAAATATTTCATTGCCAAGTTTATATTTATGTGTGTGTGTATGAGTGAGCTCCAAATAAAGTTATACTGAATTTTGGTGTTAATTAAAAGCTTTTTTTTGGTCAGGGTTACTACGACACCATGGACGCAGGTTTCGTGGACGAGGGCGGTTTCCTTCACATCATGTCCCGCTCTGATGATGTCATCAACGTGGCAGGTCACAGATTGTCTGCCGGAGCTTTGGAGGAGGTAGGAGAGCGAGGACACAGCAGGTGACACGGACCATCATCCGTTCAGTAATGAGAAAATGCAGGTTTATTTTATTTTAATGTCTTTACTTTCGACTGTTGTTCCTGCTGCAACACCATGCAAACATCTTTAATGGTGTAATTCTAAGAAAAGCAATATAAAGTTCATGAATCTAAGGTTCATACTAAACTTGCAAGACGTTCACCACCACTGACCCAAAAACACAAGAAAAGTCTACTCCAATTTGCTCAAAACTATATAAATAAGACATTAGATCATTAGATTTGTTGCTAAAACAACAAATCTAATGGCGGCCTAAGACTTATGCACAGTACTGTATGTATCTATTTTATCCTTTTTACTGCAAGAAAAATCTCTTTTCTGAACTTTTTGGACAATTCTCTTGACTATGTTTCCAACATTCAATCAAACGTCGCCGTCAACAGTCCAGATATTCGAAGTGATCCATCACAAGAACACCTGATGCTAATAATGAAGCCCTTTAAGGCAACATGTGATTTGATAATGTGTGCTGTCATGAGGAATTCTGTTCAGGGGGTTGAATCATTTTAAAACCGCAGTAGCCATTCAAAGTATTAGAGTACTGTGCACAAGTCTTAGGCCACCATTGGATTTGTTGTTTGACCAAACTGTACAATTATTTCTCCATCACTTTATTGGAACACATCCTGAAATATTGGAGAAACACATATGCAGTTAGAAAACAACAAAATGCTTGTATAATATCAAATATTTAGTGTGAGCTACATTTCCACTTGAACAATAACACAACCATGGCTCTTTAAAACCTGGAATG